>WAAG01061258.1:0-46759 GCA_013390105.1 Tichodroma muraria
GCCTAGAAGATCTCCAGAGGTCCCTTACAGATTCAAAGATTCAATGATGATTCTGTGATCAGGAAAAGTCTGCCAAACACTGGGAAAAAAAGGTAAAATATTCCCCATGCTGGTTTTGTGACTTTACCCCTTAGCTGTTGTTGTTTTGCTGGTGTGTGTTTTTGGGTTTTGGGGGGGTTAGTTTTGTTTTGTTTCATTTTTTTACTAAAAATAAAACAAAGTAAAACATCTGGTTTCTGATTGAGCTCAATGTTCTTTTCAAAAAGAAAATGAAATATTTCATTTTTTTATTTTGGCAAGAACAACTTCAAAATATTGCCTCTGGCTTTAGCTGTGTTCTGCCATTGGACTCCAAAATCAATTATTTGCATAGCCCTAAGTGTAAGGTAAACCTCATCAATCTCCATAAAGTGAAGAAACTTAACAACCAAATCTTTTCAGTGAAAGGATACATTTACTGTCAGAAGCACAATACATTAGGACTGTTTTCCAGCATTTAAGAATCCTCAAAATGTGCAAAGCATGTGAAAACTAACAGTGGAAGGCAATGGAGCTCATGTGCTGTAATCACATAACATAAACTACAGATATAACCTCTGGAACTAAATATCAACCTTTGGATGTTTTCTTTTCAAGGCTGCATCTGCTGCTAAGAGAGAAGTAAATAGAAATGTCTGGTAACAAACATCCCTGGCACAACCTTTTAGTTCGGATCAGAGGGATGCAATGAGAGAGTTTGGCTGATGCCTAGTGCCATGGACTGTCTTTAAAAAGATCAGAAAGAGGAGATGAGGAGGAGGGGGCTTCCACTTTGCGTGAAAGTGGCTTCAGAGCATGAAACTTTGCTCTGAAATGAGTAGAAAAACAGTCAATTGATTATTGGTCAGGATTATCCCAACCCTAGTCCCTGGGAAGACAATGGAGTTGTCTTCCGGAATTGTCTTCTTCAAATTCTTCTGGAAGACATATCCAGATGTAAAGAAGAGAAAGATTACTGTCCTGGCATCTTGATCACAGAATTATCGTCACTTAATCATAGAATAATAGAATACCCTGAGTTGGAAGGGACCCACAGGGATCATCAAAGCTAAACTCCTGGCTCTGCAGAGGACAACCACAACTCATATGCCTGGACATGGCTTCCAGGAGAAGCCCCAGTACCAAGGGCAAATCATTTCTGACCTGTCTGATTGTGTTTTTTGGTGAGATGACTGGCCCAGAAAACAAAAGCCTGTTAGCAAGGCTTTAAACAGACTGTCCCATAGCACAATTGTGCTTAAATTGGGAAGGTCTGGACATGGCAGGTGGACCACAAAGCTGGTGAAAAAAATCTATCTGGGCTATCCCATTGAAAAAATAAAGGCCAATAGCTTGAACTGACCACCAGTTATGAGAGATATTCTTTAGTGTTTGATAAAGGGGTTCATACTGTCTGATATCTTTATTAATAGCATGTATGATGGAGCAGAGTGAACCCACAGCAAGTACACCAACGATACCAAAGTGGGGAGGGGAAATAGAAAATAGGACTCCTATTCAATGATGTGTCAGCAAGCTGATGAAGCAAGCTGGCAGAAACCTCATGAAGTTTAATGAGGTTAATGAGATGAGTGCAAATGTGTAATAATCCTAACCAGCACTATGGGCTGTGGACAAACTGCTGGAAAGCAGCACTGCAGACAGCAACCTGGGAGTCCAGTAAGACAACAAGTTTGGGTGAAGAAGATCAGGAGGGTCCTGAGCTATATAAGCAGATTCTAGCTGTATCAGGGAAGTGATTTTCCTCTACATTCAGTGCTTGTGAAACCGCTTCTGTAGAGCTGGACCAGGATGTCCAAAGAGGCTGGGAAAATCTACATCCTTGGATATAATCAGATCTTGGCTTACAGGACCCCCACCCTCAGATCTAGCTTAGAAGTTGGCTCTCCTTTCAGTACAGGGCTGGATGAGGTGACTGCAGTGGTCTCTATCACCCAAATTTTTTCTATTAATTTCTACTTAGCTTTTCAGTCAGGTATTGTTGTTTGAAGCCCCAGGTACAGCATTGTATCAAATGGATGGTGTTTTTTGAGGATTAAGTGCTCACAGATGCAGAGGGCAAGTGGTGGATACAGCCCTCTCTACACTGTGTAAATTTATTCTTGCTTAGAAGAGCACTCAATGCCTAAGTACATCCTTGAGCTGCCTTAGTAACTTAGAAAAATGAACCAAAGGTGGTGAAAAGGATTCTTGACCAGCTTGGGGAGGTTCAAATCATCACTTCCCACTGTCTGGGAAAGAGCTCTATTCACCAGGTTATCTGCTACTCTTGGTTTAGGCACTGGGAGAGAAACCAAGGGGTGTCTAGGAAACTGAGGCATTTCCAGCCCACATGACTGTTGGATCAGGCCTTTAGTGCTATCTGAATGACACATATCTGAAGTGCTCAGATGAGTAGCAAATGAAGCATATTTTAGCACAGTACTGCAAAAATGTCAGTGACACTTGATAAGCTCATCTGTCAAGCAAAAAGAAAAATCAGCAATTGCTCTTGAGAAAAAAATGGTCTTTTCATCTACAAAAAACCTAAATGCCTGTGCTTTATATCAACAAAACTAATTTTCCTTGGTTTTAAAGTGTTAAAAAGAATTCTAAGACTTTAGCTCACAAAGAAATTAATAATTTTCTTTTTAATAAGCAGTTATGGCATTAGTCATCTCTTCTGATTCACAATGAAAGCTACAGGGCACAGTGGGATGTATTTACCCAGAGAGGTGTTGAATTTTGTCAGACATGTAGACTTTTTAAAGTATTATTACTTTAAGTTTTATATGTGAAGGAAGAAAGGCACAAAGGCTTCAAAACTGGAAATGGCTGAGTGCAGCTAAACAAACAGTGTGTCAGAAAGAAAATTCTTCAGAAAGTCCTGGCCCTTCTTACGTGAAAGGTCTTTTGTGGGTTTTTCTGCACATTTGTACCCCTTTTAAAACTTACATGAATGACAGCTCTGTCCCTCCTTCTCTTGGCAGGAGAATCTAGAGGGTGTCTCTCAGCCATGGCTCATCAGGATAATTGTCCTTTTTTTCGTGTGCTTTCTCTGCTAGCTGCTACAGGTTGCTCAGTGATCATTTTCCTGGCTGTGCGGGAGTTCAGTGTTGGCAACATGGATGAGACTGTCCTATTCAAATAACTCCTAGTGGGGTATGTAACTTCTGGGAACTAGGTTTAAAGACTCTATGAAGGCACACCTTCTCACCTTCTTTCAGGAGTGCTATAGTCCCCAGCTTCAGTACCTCCATCAGGATATTGGAAAGGGCCAGGGTGCTGGTCCACTTGCAGGACAACTGGATCATGTTGCCATGAGGATCTTTAGAAGACCTGTCTTTAGGAGCTCTCTGATTTCCTGTTGATGCATTGGGAGGAGTTTCTAAACCTAAAATTTAGCCCAAACAACATCAACTTTTACGCATATGATGTGTAAGTTGGTGTGTATGACTATCATCCTTTAACTTGACATGTACCTCTGAAGTTAAACTGGCCTTTTCCATATAAGTGGGGTTTGAAGAGGAATAAAAAATTGCTTCCAGCTGTAAATAATATGGAAAACCAACTAAATAAAACTACTCATAAGACTTAATTGTCTGAAGGAAAAGAAACCTATGGAAATGAAATTAATTCTAAAGCATTCTTCAAGTTATAATGAGTTGGCAAAAAAATATACTGAAACCTGAAAATAGATACTGATTTTTGTGCTTCTCCTCAGCTTTTTCACAGTCAAAGGAGTCAGAATAATTACTTTCACCACAGTGAGAAGGTGATTCGAACACAAGTCTTTGGTCTCAGCCTCAAGCTGTCACTTGTCTCCTCAGACCAGTGGGGTTAAATGATGTGTCCTGCCTCTCCACTTGTTCCCATGCTTCAGTCAATGTCTTAAGGTGGATTTGTTTGGGATTTTTTGATTGTTTGTTTTAAAGGAGAGAGTGGTATACTCTGAATTAGTATACTCTAAATGCTACAGATCAGAGCTCAAATTAAGAAAGAGGCTGGACTGAATTACAGCTAAGTAAATCCCTGATTAAGTCAAGTTAGGAAATCACCTTTAAAACAGTATACATCTGTATAATGCCTGAAACATTCAAGGTTTAGCCCTTCAGTTTTACTCTTGTACTGTTACTTCTAAACAGACTCAGTTTTCCTTTTTTCTTTTTCTCTTCTTTTTCTCTTCTTTTTTTCTTTTTTTTCTTTTTCTTTTTCTTTTTCTTTTTNCCTCTCATAACTGTGTTAAATTTTTTTAAAGCTTGTCTCCATTACCATGCAGACATTTTAACTAGTTTGTCAGTTGAAAAACTGTACCTGGAATTTTGGAGCAGTTCAAAAGCTTGCAAAGAAGTTTAATGCTTATAAAAGTGAAAGAGCAACAGCACTGGCCTGACTCATACCCTGTAGGAGTAGGTGCTAGCATAAACCTCCCTATGTATATCTGCTGGTTCATCTCTGGCCTTTTAACAAGCTGCAGTCTGTATTAACTCACTGCGGTGCAGTAATTACAAGCCTTGGTAAGAGAGTCTTATCTTTTCCTGGTTGAAATCAGCTTTTCCAGCAACTACTGAACTGAAGTTTTACCGTCAGCAGTTTTTATTATTGTACACAATTAGAGTGCTTGAGCCAAATATGGCAGATTTTCTGTTAGAAACTACTGCATGTGTTAGTAAATGTATAGCTCACCAGCCCCCTGTTAGATTTGGGGTGGATGTGGTATTTGCATGCAGAATGTTCCCTTGCATGCAGTATGTTCCCCACCCCTCTAGTCCCTGTTGTGCCCTAGAGACGCAGCCTGACTTGTGATAGAAGCTCCATCTCGAGAATCTGATCAAAAGGAACATTTCCGCCCAAACACACAGACGGGGGGAACACACTCGTACAGGGAGCGCTCTGTCCCTGCGTGGTGCTCAGCAGTGCCCAGGCAGGTGACACTCGGCCGCCCCTCTCCCCGTGCAGAGGGTTCTGGGTGTCAGGCAGTGCCAGGTCAGTCATGATGTTTGGCTTGAACCTATATTCTTCCTCTTGCTGGCACTGACCAGTGAGGAATATTTATTGTGGATACCGCTCTGCTGCTCTGGTCTGTGTCCAAGAGACAAAAACAAGAGGAGGACCAGAAATCCTGTGCTTTGCTTTGAAAGTTCCTCCATGGTTGCATTTCCTCTCCAAAAGGGCCCTGGAGGAGATGAGATGAGCATATGTTTATGTTTCCCAGTTATTTTCTAAAATAGTCTTCACTGGAATGTTCATTCCAGCTTTGTCAATGAATTTTTATTTTGCTACTCAAAGTGTTCAAAGTAGTTTAGTAATTTTCCCTCCTCCCCCTTCCTGTCCTTTTTTTATTTTTTTTTTTTTTTAATTTTTTTTTCTTTTGTGGTGTAAACATAAGTTTTTGTAATTACTTTACTGCAACAATTCAAAAGTTTTATCTTTCCACTTCCTAAGTCCCCATAGGACTGGTCTGGAGTGTGGAAATCCACAGTTTTGAGAAAACAGGTGTAACAAAGGATGGTTGTTATGAACTTTGGGGTTCAGGAAGATCAAGGGCCCAGACCACTAACAGGAGTGAGGTAACTAACTGGTTTTAACAGTCTTGTCTAGGCAGAGTATGGCATCTGGAGCCGTGCAGTACCACAGTACATAATGGGAGAAAAAGTGGCAGAATCTTGTCCAAAGTCACCTGAGATACTGCTGAGTTTGTAAACCATTCATGCACTTAAAAATAAAAAACAAACAAATATGTAAAGGCTTGGAATGGTTCTTAGCAGTTCAGTGAACAGCCTGCTCCAGCATTACCTTGATTTTCTCATACTGATAACATCTACAAGAACAGGGTGTTGGAAATGAGAGCAGATTATTTTTCAAAAAGAAAAAAAAAATTACATTCATTCATTTGCAAGTGATATAACTTTTTCTGGTACTTTCCCTTCAGATTAGAAACACTTGTCAGGCATATTTCCAGCATAGCATGAGGTGAACTAGTAGCAAGATTATGATGAACATAAAGAAAACACTGTCAGATTCAATTCCACTCTATATTTGGGGTTCGGGATAAAAAGCCAACAAAACAAGGCACCAAAACCGATGGAAAGATTTATGGCTGGTTTGTTTTTCAACTTTAACAAAAATGGTTAAGGAAAATGAGAAGGCAAACACTGCTGAAGGGGTGACCAGAACTCATACTGCAGCTCTGTGTTGGTGCAGAGGCTCTCCAGCCATGGGATGAGATCCTCCTGGAATGCAGAGCACTGCAAAGTCTACGTGACCCAGCACAGGTTCAGCAGCTACGGCTTCCTCTGGCGTTACCTCTCCTTCCCTCCCCAAAAAATAGGTCTATAGGCACCTGTCTGAAAAACACGTCTTAAAAAAGCTGCTTGGCTAGCAGCCACCTTCTCCTCTGGGAGAAACAAGGGAGAAGGGAGGGGGAGCTTTTACAGCGAAATTTAAGCATAAGATTTGAGTGTTCGTTAATAACAATCAAACCGGCTGTAGCCCGACGGCTGCGGGTCCACTGTGCAGACAGCTCTGCCCATGATATGTGACCTCCGAGCAAGCCCCCAGAAAGCAGCACGATCTCCTGGGGACAGCCACAGGTGACAACAGCCCAGGGTTTGCAGCAGCAAAACGTTTCTCTCATCAGCAGATGCCGGTATGTTAAACCTGACACTCCCAGTGTTTATGAGAGGCAAAGGAGAAACTGGTGAGGAGAACAACCCTCCAGTGCTTTGGGGAGACCACACTCAGCCTCCTGAAGCATTTTTCTCTGTAAAAATAGTGACTGATCACTTGGATTGCATAAGTGGGTCAAGCTATATTATTCGAGTCCAATTTTAATGAGCTGAGCCTTCACAGTTAGTCAGTCCATGGCCATCCTGTAATCAGGCATGGTTATTTTAAAAGCCGACAGCTCTGGTGGGGCAGAGGTGGATATCAATTCAGCCACTGTACCTTTCCCAGTCCCTGCCAAGCATCTCAAGGTGGGCCAGAGACTAATAAAAAAATAAAATACGGCAACCTCCAAACCCAGGATGCTACAAAAAAAGACATTAAAGAATCCACTGCATAACCATAAGTGAGCAATTTAAAAGACAAATTCAGAGTCCTAGGGTGGAGAGAGCCAAATGTTCCTTTTCCTGTCATCAAATGTTATTTACTCTAATATGCAAACAATGAACAGAAGCTTTTTTTCTCCTCACGAACTGTGTAAATTACTGTTTAAAAGAGTTCTCCAGGGCTGCTGATCAAGTCCATGCACAGAGTTAAAATACAGCCCACCAAACTGCGGCATTTACTCCTCTTAATACCTTGAAGCCCTTCTTCAGTGAAATCCACAAACTAGACTTCTTGTTATTTGTCAAAGAGAGCCTTTTGTCTTCTTGGCACGCACCATCAATCTGATCCTTTAAAGATTGCACGCACCAGCCAATTCACCACCCTGAAAGTGTATTCAGAAGAGCTTAGCAATAGCAGTAAATAAGATGTTTTGCTCAAGCTGTTAATTATATCCAGGACAGGCTAGGAAATTCTTCACGATAATCGTCAATATTGACTGCTTGAAAAATAGCTGCTTGGGATACTCTCCTGCAATTATCACCAATGTATGTGAATGAGAATCATGTATGCCAACAGACACCCCATTACCTGCCAAATCAAGACATTAAAAATCAGCTCAGTGAGATGCAATTTTGCTTGTCTGGCTCATACTTCACATATTATGGTGAACAACCTCAAAATAATAATAATGAAGAATATGATCTGTTGTGTTACCACCCTGAAGGTCACTTGAAAGCGGTTATTTCATGCAACGTTGCCAATAGAATGTGTTTATATTCTGTGCAGACTCAACAATATCAAGGCTATCATATTTTGGATGGTGTTTTAATGGCAGCAAAGAGAGTTTTATTTTATAGCAGAAGCACTTTAAAAACGTGACAGAAATTCAGTGACCTCTGATTCTCTTCTTGAACATTCTGCATTTTTTAAGGTTACATGCTGATTTCTTTTACACCAACAGACATGCTGATTTCTTTTACACCAACAGAAAAGCTCTCTAATATCCACAGGTGACCTCTTTTCACTTTTTTAGGATACCCTGGGACACCCTAGGTATTTGTACTACATCATACTTCTCTGAAATATTAATTATATTGTTACGTATCCAGTCTTGCGTCTGATTCTATGCATTAACTTGTGAATAAACTAGTGCCTGTCTGAGGATGGAGTTTTTCGGAAGATCGTGAAATAATGTGAAACTAGCATTACAATTCTGATGGTTTTTATATACTGCAGTTCAGGACAACTTATTTGACTGCAGTTCAGAGCATTCAGAAACTGGTTTTGTGATTGTTCTGATTACAACAATTCACATCACACCATTTAATCATCCATCAGTTCCTACACAAGCTTAATTTTGAGCACGACTTGAGTTGAGCAAACTTCTAGAAAAGTTACAGCAAGCTTGGAATCGACACCACAGCAGAGCTAAACTGCCATGGCAGCTTTCTTGGCCTGGCTGCAGACGTGCTGGTTTAGAGGCACGAAGGACAGGGGGTGGGAAGGTAGGAAAGGGGCCCAGCAGGAGCAGGTGAGTAACTGAGCAGTTCTCAGTTACCTTGGTCACCCTCAACACTTCCTGTTGAAAAGGAATATAGGAAATATATAGGAAATGTTGAGGGTGACCAAGGGTAACTGAGAACTGCACAACCCCTCCAGAGACAAATGTGCTGAATGTTCCCAGCAAGGAGACCCTCATACTAAGGAGAAGAAAACAGTCTGCTGTGGTTGGGTTGAGGGGCTCCTGTGGAAAAAATGCAAGGGGGATTTAGTCTGCCTGTCAAGGGTACAAGATTTTGACACTAACTGCCCATGGTTTAGGCTGCTGCGAGCGAGTCTGGGTTGAAGTGGAAAGAGGCCACTGTGATATCTGTGATATTCATCTGAAGGGAGCAGTAAGTAGCCTGTTTAAAGTCTTATGTCTGTTAATTTTGTGTATGTTCAATAAATAATTAATTTTGTAATAGACCTAATGGTGCAGGAACTTGCGAACAAGAGCAATCTGGGGTGCAGGCCACTCCAAACAGAGGTACTGCCAGAAATCTGAGTCAAAGGCAGGACTTGTCTAAGCTCTCACCTCCGTTTGTAACAAATACCCACAGGAACTTTCTGCAGAACTGGAGGCACCCAGTCTCTTGTAACCCAGCTTTTCTGGTGCACCCTAAAATGAAGCTCATGGATCTTAAGTCTTTTTCTGGAGACATTTATCGGTAATCCCATTATAATGATGAAACAGGCTTAGGAAAAGGAGAAAACTCAAACTATGATAAAAAAGATTTCCCCACAGGCTTAATTTCAGCTTGATCTCCTTTGTTACAAAATTTTTGCTTGGTAATCTATCTTATTTGGAGAATTATCTTCTATATAGCTCTTAAGTTAATTGATTGTCTCTGAGATTTGCTGAATAATCTACTCCACTTAATAGTTTTTAAGATTTACAAACAGAATTCTCTACTGAATTTCATTTGGCAGGAGAATTCATGCATATGGTATGAATTTCCCTTTCTTTAAACTATATCCAAAGCAAGACAGTAGTAGAGAAACTGTAGGAAAATAAGATTTAGGTCTGATCTACGTAGGGAAATGACCAACAGATTGCGTGACTCCATGATGGTTCCCTAGGCAGGCATTATGTTCTGAAATAGAAGGAAATTTATGCTGGAATAATTAATCCACTCTGATTCGATAATTTAGTAGAAGAGGTCAAATATTCAGGGCTAGATATTCTTCATTGTTCTTGTATTTCTTATGCCCTCTAAGGATTTAGATAGGGGGAATTTCTTCCTATTACAATTATAAGGAATTATCTTGTATAAATAACAGTTAATTGGTTAGGGCTTTACAAGCCAAAGAAAGGTTAAGCTCTCTTTCAGAAAAACTTCAGCGAGATATAGGAGGAATGAATGTGCATCCCCTGGTGACTGCCTGCTCTCGTCTTCTTGCTTCCTAAATGTAGTCATATGGTTGCCTGCAAGATCCTCCCAGAATGGTTAGAAACATTTCAGTCAGGGGAATGGAAGGACAGAAGATTATTTTAGTGACTCCCACAGAAAACAGTAAGGTGGGCTGTGTGTGGCTACAGCTTTCTGCTCCAGAATAAATTGGCCCAAGGTACACAAAACATTCTTATCTGACGAAGAATTGCAAGCAGGATTGTATATTACGGTATTGGAAGGACTGTTGGATTTTGGCTTTGCTCTTCAGTGGATATTCAAAGGGCTTTTAGCTGTAGTCGCATTGGTTTCTTCAAATTAGAAGACCCTCTTCCCCTACATTAGCAAGTCTCTTGAAGATGGAAGGTGCGTGGGGGGGCTGTTCCCTATGTGACTTGCTGTGTTCCTATGGAAGAGCAGGCTTTGTGTGAAGTAGTAGCCTGGCCTTGTCCTGACACCAAGAGTGGGACCACCTCGGCAGACAGAGGATGCAAGCAGATATGTCTGTATTTGGTCCCCTGAATCTCATTCCAGGGCCTACAATGTGGTATTGGCATAATGATGGTGTTCTGCTGTCCTCCTGCTGTCTCATGCTCTGCTTCATGATGCCTGTCGCTGAGAAGAGTAATTGTTGTACAATAGAGCTGCAATAAAAGGCAAGATAAAGTCCGCAGGTAGAGATACTTTCTCTTATTGGACAAACAATGTAGTTTGAAAAAGCAGACAGGCTTTCAGGTTGGGAAGAGATTTTTCAGGCATGATAGAGGAGCAGCAAATTTAAAAGCTGAACAGGGATTATGAACAAATGCCCTGAGTGTAATCAGATATTTTTCAGAGGATTGGAATGGAGGTTGTTGGGACCTGTGAAATAGACTTAAGTTTAGTAGGAAAAGAGAGACAGTCTCCTCATTTATGCCTATGGGACAGGGAGACTTTATTGAGGAGAGGAAGCTTATGAAATGTTGTAAAAGCAGTATTTCCACCAAATCCATGGTATTCATTACCCAGTGAAGTTATGAATCTCTATTCCCAGGCTAAGTAGGAGTGGGATTTGAGGTCAGAATGAGTCTGCTATGAATGGAGAACAGAGGTCTAGAAACAATAGTAGCACCAGCAGAAGCTTATGCAGAAAAGGAAATTTAAATTAAATTACTTTTAAACCAGTTTTGTCTGGAAGCTCTTTATGGTAGGAACATTCACTGAAATATATTCCCTCTGTTAAAAAGGGCTCTGTGGGAACCAACATTTTATATTTCAAAGGACAGTTGGTGATTCAAAATTTTTTTCTTTTTAGGAATGGAAGATGAAAAAATGACAAAAAGAATGTACCATTTAGAAGACAATGTTGAAAAGACAAAAATAATGCTTCTGGTCAGAATAATTTTGGGGAAAAAATAAAAATACTATGTTTTTCTGGGTCTCAGAACATCTGAAAAGTTCTTAATAGAAAATAGAAAGGTTGCTTTGAAATAGAAAATAAAATTTCATCTCAAAAAGACTGAACAGGAATGCTTTTAACTGATGGCTTCTGACCAGTTTTTTGAAAATAACTTGCATGGGGAAAAACAAAAATTTTCCGAAATAAAAGTTTGTCTTAATGCAAGCAGCGTTTTCCAGCTGAGAGACATCTCACTGCAGAACCGGATTAGCTCACGAAATTTAAATCTCGGCGTCCTGACTGGCAGCGGCTGCTCGGAGAGCAGGCACGGGGGTCCTGGGCTCGGTCCCGCTGACCGCCGCTGTCAGCTGCCCGCGGCCGCGGGCACAGCGCAGTTTTAAACACGCACAGACACGCCTGGAGCCCTCCCCACCGCCTGGCAGCACAGCTGCCGCTGCTCAGAAGCGCGGACAAGCGTGACCCAAAGCTCCATGGACAAACTAAATTATCTCCACGGCTGGTGCAGGGGAAAGCCGCATGTAGCGCACGGGTGGGTTACATCCCAGCCACGGCCCTGGGCTGCTCCCAGCGCTCTCCGTGGCTCTGAGGAGCACACAGCCCTGAGACAAGCAGCTCCTGTGCCCGGAGCAGGCAGCAGAGGCTCCAGATGAGTGAGTCGGAGTGACGGCGATATCCACCCAGAGAGCTTCGCTCCAGCTGTCGTCGTGAAACACGGCACTCGGCTTGCCGCCGTCATTTTTTGTAAGGGGACTTTTTATATTTAGCCTTTTCAAACGTATCTAGTAATTCATGGTCAATAAAACAAGCGACAACTACCGCTGGGCCAAGCAATTCAGCAGCTAAGTGGTTTTCAAGTTTCTCTCCATGTATTTTTGCTGGTTAGAGTAAGTGAATCATCTGTTCTGGCTTAACTACTCAATCAGTATAGCCTTCCAATCATTCCCTAATTTCTGGGAATTTGTTGATTATTCTTAAGGATTACAGGAATGTGCTTTCCTGTAGGTTGCTCCTGCCCTGGATTTTCAGATATACAATAGTTGATCTTAATGAAGTGTAATCAGTCGCTCAAGTCATGCAGTATTTGTCCTACCCTTTCTTTAGAGAGATGGCACTCAGCTATGAAATACATACATATATGTTTAATGGAAATAATATTTCTCTGAAACAACAATATTTGAAAACATGATATTTGATACTCTTGAAATAAGCAAGAAGGAGCTGAATCTGACATTGCTATGTATATATGTATATATATAAAATAACACAATGTTGCACAACCAACTACTTTGGTTTCCTTTCTTTTTCACCCTTTGCCCAGGATTCCTGCTGCCGTTTGAGGCCACAGCCATGAGCCACTCATTCTGTCTTGAACTTTGTGTTTTATACTTCAATTTGAGATATGAGAGAAAAGGGGGGGGGGAGCATTAGTAAGCAATTTTCACCACTTCATACTAGAAGAGCTCATGGAGGACATGAATAAGAACAGTTTCTGTTCTCTGAGCCATAGACAGCTAGAACTTGGGAGAGTACATCTGAAAAAGTGCCTTCATATTTTCCACTTTTGCCAAAGAACTGCAGATTGCACTAGCAGGGGTGGGGTGCTGAGGGACAGGGAACTTTGGTCAGGGCATGTGTGGCTCAAACCTGCCTTACATGTTACAATTACCAGATGATTTACTGAATGAAAACATCACCAAACCTTCTGCTATAGGTTTGGCACACTTCTCACCATCATCACAACTGAGTGAACCCTTCTGGAATACCACATCTGGCTGGTCCCCTTTTCCCCTGATAATCAAGACAAACAAGTGCCAAAATGAAATGCTAAACCAGATCTTGAAATTTTGGAAAATCCCCCTGATAAGGCTACTTCACTGCTGTCTCTCAGTGAATGTAGGGTATTGCCTACTCTTACTTTTTCCATTATGTATGTTGTGGGGGGGACAGGGAGGAGATGTAAAAGAATTGCAGCAAACGCAACTTTTCCCTGGTGACAGCTGGAGCAGTAGTGGACCCACATGAGAGGGGGCCAGCATTGGGGGAATCTCTCTGTGCTGTCAATAATCCATTTCTTAGCCTTAGTGCTGCCTGGCGTCTGCTGCTACTTATTTAGAACTGGGGAGGTGCTTAAGTAGACAGAACAACGATCAGGCTTTAGGGGGCATGACTGCTATGACTGTCCTCTTGTATTCAGAGGTCAGAGAAGTTATCATCTTAGAAAATCCTCGAAACCCTTTGTTGCTGCCTGTCCCAAGGAGAAGATTCCCAGCCTATATCCATCACAGTCTTCTCAGTCCCAGACTGCCTTTGTGGTCAGGCAGACATGCTGCAGCCTGGTCGGCATTCTCGCACACACTCATTGCATCGGTATTTTACACAGCTGATAAAAAATATTTATACTCCAGAGACTTTTGGGGAAGGCCGTATCCAGACTCCTTGCTGGTCATGGTGAATCTTTCGCAACTCACTGTCTGGCAGCAACTTGTAAAATTAGGTTTTCATTGCCAAACTCCTTGACATCAGAGTAGCGCATTTAACCTTTTTTGACCTTTTTATAGAATCATTATGCTGAAATAAGTGACAGGGTAGCATTCTGATTAAAAGAAGAGTAAACACACAGGTGATACTGCAATCAATTATCAGAATTTTGCAAAAATCTCATTAAAGTGTTCAAATTGTGTTTATAAAATACAAAACCCAGCATCATGGTGTCAAAGAATGTTTGAAAGCATCATGGCACTCAGCTAATGCAGTATCTGCTTTCCCACTGCACAGTTCTCAGCATTAGCCTCAGCTTTGGACTCATGTTATCCAGCTAATGTAGCATCTGATTCTGTGTGGTCCTGAACTCTCTTAACCTCAGAGGCTCAGGCCCGCAGAGACTGGAGTGATAAGACACGGCTGAGCTCACATGCCTTCGGAGAGCAAGGCAGGAAGAAATGTGAGCTCCCTTCCAAGCGGGCCTGCTTGTCCTCCTGTGCTGGGGCGAAAAGTGAGAGGCAGTATTCAGTCACTGACTTGGACAGAGTTCAAGTATTTCTGCTGGGAAATAAACCCACAGCATTGTTGAAAGGTGCAAGACTGCCTGTTACCTCAACAGCTGGGCCAGGCCAGCTGAAGTGGAGCTCTTGCAGTACAGTGGAGTTAGTGATCTGTCTAGCTAAACAAAATTTCACTGCTAATCTTCTTGACCTCAGATGGTCCTGCCTTTCTTAATCCCAGTTTAAAATATACCTTTCTACCCAGCTGTGGAAGAAAGCACAATGCAAAGCAAGACACGAGGGAAGCTTCCTAAGCTGTGGCTGACAATGGAGAGGACAAGTTAAGTTTATTTCTTGCAGGAAAATTGTCAGTACAGTTTAGGAGAAAGCTCTTGTTTCCAAATCTTTGAGATGCATCTCTATTGCCATCATATTGTCTTTGGCTGTTGGGCAGTGGAATGGACTGTTTTTATTTATCAGCAACTCTGGCCATGACCTACCTGCACTGTAGGGGCCAAATATGTGGAAGGGTCCTCCTACTTTCTGGGTATGGTACAAGTGAAGTCCCTAAGGATCTTAGTCTTTGCTACAGAAATCTCCAAAGTTGTTTTAGCATCCTGCAGGAACTTTTGTGGCTTCTGGTATGAGGAGGCTGGAACAGATATCCTTGTGCTTGCTTCAGGTCCAAGCGGCTTACCACAGCTGCTGGCAGCAGCATGAAGTGCCCAAAGCTTCCCTCCAAGCTCTCCATTTCTCATTGATTTCTAGGATTGAAAGAATGAAGGATCAAGTCATTTTTAGAAAACAGATATTTGCAATAAAACCTGCCCGGCACTTGATGGATGATGAAAGAGGGAGAGAAGGGGCTGCTGGGAGGCCGAGTGGTTTGCCGTTCACACCATTGTATCCTGGGTTTGGTGTAGCAGCTCTTCAGGGGTAAACCCCAATGTGAGAGGTATGCAGTGCCAGACTGGGAGCTGGGTTGGGTCCAGGAGAGGTAAGCAGTGAGAAATGAGGGTCTCACTTGCCTTCAGCCTTCTACCATCCAGCTGACTTTCACAACATCTGCTTCACCCTGCCCTGCACCGGGGAGCTGACTGGCCCAGGTTGTGCAAACGCTGGTCACGCAGCCCCAGCACGCACAGGTCACAAACACCCCTGGGGCTGTCCCAGAGACAGATTGCCCAAGTGGCAGTGGCTCTACGTGCAGATGCTTCAACCAGCTTGAGAAAAATGCAAGATGTCTAAATATAGCAAAACAGCTGGATGCTTCCTTGATTTCTTTCACATGTCACAGCAGGAGTTAAGACTGAAGGTAGAAAGTGATTTGTCCATCCCTCCCACCCAGACCCCCTTCAGCACATGGCTGTGATGGAAAAATCTAGTTTGACAGAGGGTGCCATCATTTTGCTTGTTTGTACATGACATTTGTACGTGAAATTGATTTTCATGTCTATAGGTGATGCAAGAATTTTCTCTTCCTATGGCTCCAGGAGTTCAGAGTTCATATGTAAGGTCAAAGAGAATTAAAGAAAAAAAAAAAAAGAAAAGACACGCACATTCACACACACACACACACACAGAGGCAAAAGAAACACGAGTGTTCAAGTCCTTCAAAGATACATACAGACAAACTTGATCCTCAGAACCAAGCTCAGAAGAAGGACACAGGTAGATTTCCCAAGCTGCCAAAGTACTTAAGATCAGATTATAAGGTGTCAACACACATGGTACAGAGGATGGTACCAATTCTTCTGGAGATAGACAAGCTTGCATGACGGGCCCATCTTTGGGTTTGTGATGCAGGTCTCCTCAGCAGACTCCATGCACAGGGCTACGCAGTATCCCTTCATGGACTTCTCCCTTTCTCTAGGACAACGTATAAAGAACATGTTTGCTCATCTTTAAATGCTGGGATTTCTTGGGCAGTTGATCAACAAGGGAAGTTAATGTGAAATCTGTAGTTTATGTGCTGAATTGCCTATGAAGGCTGGAATTCTCCATCATATGGAGACAACTCCTTTGGGTGTAAGTCACATCAGAAATATTACAAGGGTGGACTGTCCAGTGTTGGAAAAAAAGAAAGCAAGGATGGAAGCAAAGACAAAACAAGCACATGAGCATAACAGAAAAAAGCCAAAAAACCCCAAACCCAACCAAGCAAAAAACACCAAACCCAACCAAAACCCAAACAAAAACCCTAACAATGACAACAACAGCAAATTAAAGTTTAAGCAAACAAACAAACAAAAAGCTTCCCCATATATATTTGTGCTGTACATGTCATCAGAAAGACTATGTAAATGCTGAGTAATTCGGGGAAATATAAATTTCCGCGAATTTGGTACTAATAATTGGTCATGGTCATTGCTGGAATACATCAAACCTGGTTGTGCAGTGCTCTGGACCCTGTTTGTTGCTGTTGAACAACAAGCTTGTAACTCTGACCTTCAGTGCCTATGGAGGCATCCTCTGGCCCTGAGAGGCATTGCAGTTCCTTTTGCATTTTTTGCCCTACCATCAGTCATAGGGTATCAAGGACTTCTCTGAGAAGAAACAAATTCCCAACAAGATGGAGGGCAGGGTGGGAGTGAGACTTAACAGAGCACTGCATCTTTACCATGAGGAGGAGTGTGATACAAGGCTAAGGAAGCAGGGATGCAATTTTCCCCACATACAGACCAAATAGCTTCGGGGATCTGCTGTATGAAGTCGGCATTTCAGGGTACTAAAGTGGCTTCTCAGATGAGGCTGTGTTGTATGAGGTTCATACGTGACCTGAGGTGTCCTAGTGCTAAAAAATCAAATTAGCTGATAGAAGTTTAGGTCCAGATGCATCTGGCAGGTGCCTAGTTTGGGCTGGCACATGCACGCTGTCACTGATGTACATGGTAGCTACGAGCATTAGCCCACAGAGCAATTTCTGTGAGGTCTGGCTCGACAACATAAGAGGCTTTTGCAGGATGCTACAAGTTTAGTGGTGAATCAGGCAGTCTGAACTTGCAGACTGAGGAGGCTGTGCTGTCACGAGAGTGGGCAGGGGTGGGGAGGCAGCACCTATCCCAAGAACATGCTCCCTCCTGATGCGTGTCTGTCAGCAGCAGCAGGAAGGCTGTGTGAGTGCCATTTCCCTGTCATCCCAGCAGCCCGGTCACTCTCAGCTACTTTGGGCCACAGCTGCGTGGAGGCTGGGATGGGGAGGTGACGGGCGGAGGAGGGAGGGAGCCCGGCGTGCATGCCCGGTGCCGCGGCGCGGTCGGAGTGCAGCATCCCTCGTGTGCCCTGTCCTGCTCAGCCGCAGCGGGAGCTCGTCCCCAGCGCGCCGTCCCCAGCGTGTGCTGCAGAACGGCCACCGCTGCCCGTCTCGGAGATGTGTCGTACTCTTCCTGTTAGCTTCTGCTGCCGGCACACTCATATTTGAACCAGAACAACCCCACAAGCAGATCATAAAGCTCTTTTTTTCCAGCCCAGAAGCTGATTTGTCTTTGCTAAATGAACTGCTGTAACCTCAGTGTTACCCTGGAGAGAATTCCTCTATATTTTGCCTTGCTAATCATTCACATGGGTTGGCACAAAGTTCTAATCTGAGTACAGTATGCAGCATTTGTTACAGTATGTGGTTCCTTGCAAAGCATTATTGCATGTACGTGTCTGGGATCAATTATTTTCGTTGAAACAAGAGAAGCCGCATGATGAGTAAACCCCTAAGTATGACATTTTATTCCCACACTTGGTGGATATATACAACAAAATATACTGCAAAAGAACACTTTGAAAGCATCCTTTAATGTCAAACCCATTGATCTCTTATTTTGTCTTTAGAAAAAGAACTATGGTGGATAATAATGCCTTCCCTCAACTCACAATACCTAAACTTAAGAGGTAAAAAGAGATCTCCATGCAGAACAAACTCCAGTCTCAAAGAGTCACTTTGTTGCTGTCATTTTTCTTTCTTCATATTCCAGTCAAAGCTACAGGCTCTAGCCAGAGCAGGATCTCTCTCATGCCAAGCAGGGTGAGCACACTGACTGGAAAATAAACCCTACTCTTCTGCAATTGCTACCTTAAAACGCCGGCAACATAGATCTCTGGCACTGTGCCTGTTCCAAGATAAGGGGGTCAGCACCAGGGGGATACTCACCTTTTCAAACAGCCCACTGCCATGCAAAGGCTTTCATTTACAGCACCATGAACCCCCCTCCATCTCATCTCTCTGAGAGGAACATGTTCCCATGACCATGGTGCCCAGCGCCATCCCACTCCCCAGAGACAGGGCACAGGAAGCCTCCTCCTGCCCCTGGTCCCACGGGGATCCTGCCTGACTACTGGGGATTTTCTGAGGACCCTCAGCTAGGTGTGCAAGGCACAAGCCTCAGGTGCCATCATAAGTCCCAGCCTTTCCTCTCTTTCCAGTTTGTCAGGCTGAGTGATCCAGGATGTATTTTTGAAGCATTAAAGCCATAAGAGGCTTAAAGTGATAAAGGATTTGGATAGGATTTAAGTATGTTTAAGCCTTTGAATAGGATCAAGCTGTGTGCAAGGTACCAGCAGCCTGTGCAGGCACATGATCTTATCTCTCCTGTCCTCATTACTATAACCCTCTTCATGCTGATAGTGTTATAATAAGTGTAATATGAATAAACAGAAAGAAATATCACTTCACCAGGAAACAATTCCTCTGCTTTATTGTATCCATGGCACCTATTAACACCTCTATCCCAGGAACTCACTGAGATATGTGGTCATACACCAAAGCACAGTTTCCACTTTTGACTTCACACTCCTCATAAGAAATTCATTCTTTCCCAAACAGTTCCAAAAGCTGGGAAATGTCCTGTTTTTTACAGTTGGGACTCTGAAATACTATCAACCAGCTCTTGAAAAAAATATTACTAATCCGCTAATCTGGTCCCATGAATAAATTTAAGATGTAAAATCCCACTTAGCAGCTAGCTCTCTGTCTCTGGGTAGCTCTAGAGCTGGCCATGTTTTGTGTGTTAAACAAGTCAGATAAAACCAAGCTGGGACCAAGAGACTCCATTTCTACCACATCTTGATGGTGAGAAATTGGCAAGGGGCCTTGGACTGATTTTACAGACCAAAGAATGGGCAGATATCTTCTATTCCCTGCCTGCTCTGAGCTGAAAGCATCTTCTCCTGCAGTGCTGCAATCACTTTGACTACCTTTTGGGCAGAGCTGTGCTTTTCTCAGCTGAAGCTGTCCCACTTTCCAGACACTGAAGGGCCAGAGGGCAAGTGAAGCTGGCTCCAAGCAAATGGCTGAGGCACAGTTCAAAGAAAAAGTATACCTGGATACTTGTGCTCTAGTACCAAAAAAAATATCCTGTAGGGAATCAATTTAACTGCAGTCTTACTGGTCCTGACCAGATCTGCTCATGAGAGCTATTTTTCTTCTGTCTCCCCCTTAGACCTCCACATGATTTACTAACCCATATATGAGATGTCCTGTCCTTCCCTCTTCTTGCTGTGTTCCAGGATCATGAGATGCTCAGCTGTCTCCAGAGACACGATCCTGCGCACCTTTCAGCATGTTTACAAATACAGATGCAGTAAGATATTTGAAACAGAGACCCAAATAAATACAAATCCCAGCACAGTAGAGAAACTAATGCTTATGGTGGCAAGGAAAGTCCAAGAAAGCTCCATAATCAGCCAGAGCTAAAAGGAAATGGAGCTCCTCCTAATTTTATGCCTAGGAAGAGGACAGAAAAGCCAGTGGTGTCACCATAGCATCTTAGAATCGTTTAGGGCAGAAAATATCTTCAAGATCTTCAGTCCATTAACTCAGCACTGCCAAGTCCATCAATAAACCCTGTCCCTCAGTGTCACATCTGCACATCTTTTAAATACATCCAGGGATGGTGACCCCACCGCTTCCCTCGTCAGCCTGTGCCAATGCTTGACAACCCTAATATCCAATCTAAAACTCCGCTGGAACAACTTGAGGCTGTCTCCTCTTGTCAGGGAACGGCTTCAGTAAGGCATGGCAGGATGCTCTCATTTACAGATAGGGTCTCTGTCCTTCTAGGAATTTGTATCTGATTACCTTGGGTGGATCACAGAGACATTGCCTAAGAAATGAACAAATACCCTCAAAGGTGCTGGCTGCCTACAATGCTATAGTCCTATGCCTTAATTCTAGAGTTCTGTGGCTGTTCATCCAAGGGATGAGACTCAGGTCATTTCCTGACTGTGATTTACATTTGGCTTCAAATCAACTTCTCTCTTTTTAATTCTGCTCAGTCATCTCTCTTGTATGAGCCCTCAGAAGCATACCTCTCTCACTTAAATACTTATCAATAAAGAATAATTATTCAATATTTAAACATTAACAGAGAGATGAAGACAGAAAATCCATAGGATCTGTAAACTGGAAGCTGGGGACCAGGGTCTGCTCCAGTGATTAACGAAATTTTATATATTCAGTAAATTACTCCAGAAACAGACACCAGGATCAGTAACTGAAAGTTTCCTCCAGATGGTTGTTGCCACATTGCTCAGGGAAACAGCCAAGGCAGGTTCAAAATTTTCCAGGCAGACAGACATAGTAAACCTGGAAAAGACCAAAGTATCCTGGAGTATGAATATAAAAGGAAGTATTAGTTTCTTGTATCTATTAGAAATACACTCATTTCTTCATTTTGTTAAATGATACCAAATACAACACTTCTTAAACGCTCTCATGAGCTGACCGAGTTGAATGGTTTGATCTGACCAGAGTTTGCTTTACTGGGTCAGACCCAGGGGCCTGCACCTGTGAAGAGCATTGGCTTTTTCAGTGACTACCAGTTCACAAAAATCCATTTGTGCTGCTGTAATCACCTCATAGGTGTATCTACAAGGAGCTAACAAGTGCATTTCTGGCTGCCTGCCTATGGACTGGTGTGTGATGATTTCTGTGAATGAGAGCTTCAGAGACAGCAGGCAGCACCATCACACTGCAGCTGTAATTCCCACATGTGCAGGGCTTGCCCCAAAACCTCTTAAAATTAATGGAGAAGATTGCACCCTTATTGACTTGGCACAGAAACAAAGTCTGAGGCAGAGCAGTGAAGTGACTGCATACCAAGGTGAGCTGAGGTGGAAATTGCAGGAACATAGCCAGTTACTTGCTGTCCTGTCAATACAAGGCATGATTTTACTTTACATTTAATTCTCTAGCTCCACTGAGCCTTACTTCATTTAAAGTAATCAGTTTCTTATTTAAAGCAGCCCTCAGATATTATGGAGAAAATCCCCCTCACCGAGCCTGAAGCAAGGGAATGAATTCCTAATTCTCCCAGCATGTCTCAAGCCTGACCTCAGCCATGCATGGAGCCTTCACAAAGGAGAGTTTCAGGCCTTCAAGCACACTTTCCTGACAGAGAATTAGACTTTCCCAGACCCAAGGATGGCTCTAATAATGCCCAACTGGCAAGGGAGGAGTGGCCCAGGATGTTTTGGTCTGTCTGCATCCCTGTCCCTGCACAGCACACCGCAGCCATCCCCTGCGAATGGTGAGTTTCAGACCCATGCAAAATCATGGCCAAAGCTCCTGATGAAGGGGTTTTCACGGGCTCTGAGATTATGGCCCAGTGGATTTCTTGTCCCAGCACACTGCTGGGGAAATGTCCCTGGTGTTTGCTGAGACATATTTTCATTGGGTTAATGGCACAAAAACAAGCGTCTGGTGAGAAGAGTGGAAGATGTAAAGGATGGTGCTTCATGTCCAGCTCTCCAGTGCAGTGTTAGCACAGCAGGGCAGTGTGATGCCTTGCAATGATGATGACCATGCCATGGACAAACATATGGGGTTCTCCAGGAGGTGGTTATCCTGCATCCATACTGCATGAAATGCATGGAGGGTTTAGACAAAGGAAGTGTGTGTGTACCCACACTTGTTCACCATGCTGATGAGCTCCTTCACTTCTTACTTACTCCTGTCATAGCCGGACAGGAGCTCACTACTCATCCAACTGCTCCATTCAAATGCAGGGAGATTTGTCTTTGATCTCAGTGACATCACGAAGTGGGGAGCTGTGCATGTGTTTGTGCTCCTCAGGGAGAGGAGCAGGCAAATCCTCTGCTGTTTGTATGGGTGAAGATATATGGCAAAGATTCCTCTTAGCTAATGGAATACATGCTGCTAGGTTCTTCAGTAAGCACTTCTGATTTTAGGAATAGCTGCTGTACCATCTTCTACTCTAGCAGATTAATAACTCTTGTTTCCTAAGGTTAATACATCATCTTAGAAAATTTACAGGCACATGTGTGTCTCTCCTAGCTCTGTAATGTGTGAATCCTGTGGTTTAATTCTTCATTTTTGATGAGAATTACCATGAAAGGAGGTGATGCCTGATAAACCCATTCTTGTCTGGACGTTAGAGAATTCACACAGGCAAGCAGTGCTGGCAGGAAGGTTCCAAACACACCTGCCCAGAGAGGTCTGGTTTAGTTTCTGCTCTGCCTGGTTAGTGCTGCAGATGTGTGAGATGGTCCACCCTATCTCCTCCCTCTCTCTGAGCAGCCATTTTGAATTTGAGAAGATAATTTCAAAGTCATAAATCTCAAAGTGTTCTTAAGCCCTGGCTGCTTGTTGGGGTAAGTTGTTTTGTCTTTTGCTCTGTGTGAGAGGTTTCTGTGTAACACTACGTTACTGATGAAAACACTACTGAAGACTTAGCAATTTAGACATCCCATTTAGCAAGAGAGATGTGTGTACTCAGACAGGGCCAACCCCAGAATGTTTTCACTTTCACCCCTTCAGTTGTGAAACAAGAGCCTCAATCTCTTCTAAAGGCTGGCAAACAGCCCCTGTCCAAAGAGCACTATATCACATGTTTACCTGCCTCGCCCGGTGCACGTGACAGTGAGCAGGGCCCAAGGGTCAGCCTCCCGAGGGACCCTGCGACGTGCCAATGCCCATGGGAGAGCAAGGCTGGGCTGCTTGCCTCGGCTCATAGAACAGGGGAAGCTCACAGTGTTGGAGGTTCCCACGTTACGGTGATTCAGCTGGGCACTCTGTGAGCCATGAAAGAGACAGACAAACTGCCTTCTGCTGACTTCATGCTTGAGAAAGGACACAACAGGTCTACTCCAGAAGCTCCATAGCACGAATTTTGTGTGTTAGATCCTGGTACTGGCTTGGAAAGAAAGGGTAAGATGGAGCTGTGGAGCAGGCTCACCAGCGGTATGAGAGCCAGTTCAGTCAGATTCTGCTGCTTGGCCAACAGTGTGCTTTCCACATGGCAGCTCTGAAAAATAGACAAGGGCACATGAAGGTCTGATAAACTGGCTGGGCTCCAACAAGTTCAGGATATTGTCTATTTGCATCAGTTGGCAGGAGGAACTGGCCATGTAAATGTTACTAATAGCAGAAATCCAGAATACAGAAACCTCTACCCATCTGCCTTCCATGGTCTGAAGGACAAGAAGAAATGGGGTTGTTTTCTTTCCCTGATCTCTGAACTAGTGTGTTTGCTCCATGTTATTCTTCTGGTCTCCTAAATTATCAGAATAAGCACTCTTAAAACCATTTAAAGCAAGTCCCCACTTTGCCATGCTGTTGCCATCTCTAACATTTGTTGCTATCTATTCATTAAGGTACATCCTCTTAATAAAAACATCCAAGAAACCAGCCTTTGTTTGCTGATTATACATTCAGGGATTCCAGATTTATAGCGCTCATTTACCTTAATTGAAGCTTATGACGAGTACAAATTTTCTGCTGAAAGAAGAAGACAAAAGAGCAGAATGGTATAGGACAGCATTCATGTAGAGATAAAGCGATGATTGTGTCATTTGTTTTGGAGGGTATGTTTGCTATTAAGCTGAAGTCTAAAGTAAAGTACATTGATTTACAGGAAATAGCTCACTTACACACATATTAGACATTTACAAACCCTACTTCAGAAGCCCCTGAATACTGATAAGCCTATGTGATTTCAGCCAACTATGTCATCAATAACATCAGTGTCTGTTTATAAACATTTTTTTTCCCTGATTCGGGTAGTCAAAGTTCAGGAAAATATTTGTCTTTGGTCTCTGCAAATGAATGACTTGAAATTCAGTGACATTGTCCTTTTCAAAGGGAACTGAAGGAAGCCAGTCCTGCTTCCTAGAAGAGCCTCAGAGGAACAGGAGAGCCAATGTGATTTCCAGAGAAGTGGCACCCTTCTTTCTGTTTTTGCCATTTAATGGACAAAAATAATTATTTCCTCTTATTGTGCCTTTGCATCTTGGAAGTTTTGCAAAATGTTTTTTTGACCTCCTGGATTACTTGTGGAAGAGTTATGTGTATGACTTGAAAGAATGCACTAGTAGATAAAATACCTTCCTATAATTAACACAAAAAATTTGGACCTGGCTAGTCCTCGTCTAACTGCTGGCACTGGGACCTTTTTCCTGAAATGGCTTTGGCTCCATTTGGAGGTCCTGATTTAGCAAATCATTTAACCACATGCTGCTGTAAAGCGGATGTGTTTAAGAGTTGCTGAAGTGCAACCCTAGTTGGGTGGAGTTTTGCTCATCCCTCCCTGTGTGTAAGACTGCAGAAAAAAATCTGGCTTTTTTTCTGTCTTGTGCACTGGGAGAATAAACTTGAACAAGCAGGTGGTGTCCCTGTTACATTTCAACACAGAGAATACGGGGTAATAGTACTTGGCAGCAAGGCAAAACACAAGTAAATATCAAGTAGCACATCTATCTGTTACTCTAAAGCAAACATTAGGAAATGAATAGTCTAAATAATTATGCTCAAGAGGACAGAGCAAGGGCCACCATGATAGGGGCTTCCTCTGCTCAGAGGCAGCCACCGGTGCTGCAGGGTTTCTTTCTGAGCTGGTTGCCCTCCACCCCTCCCTGCACGGGGCCAGGGCCCAGAAATACCCTTTTTCTCTGTTGGCTTTGTAAGTGGCATGGGAACACTTATCCCGCTGAGGACAGGATGCTAATTAATTTGCTCTGCTGAGTTTCCACACCTGATTCCCACCCTGCTGTTCTGCGCTCTCATCGCAGCCTCTGATGAAGTAAAGTTGCTCCCCTCTGCATCCATCCCTCTTGTGCCATCCTGAAGAGATTTGGCTGATACCAGAACAAAAACCAGCTGAACCAGTGGTAACCAGTAGCTCTCCTGCTTTTCCTTGGGACAGTTTTTGTGACAGCTAATGCTCTAGAGACGTGACTCCTTGATGATGTGGCTATGTTGGAGTTTCTCCTGACAGTGGGATCTCATGCTGACACAGAGAAAAATGTCAGACTGGAGTCAACATGGGGCCTCAGGAGCACCTGAACAATTAACTTAAAAAATCCCACAGTTGCTCTGTGTACCCAGCTGCTCTAGCATCGTTGGGTGGTATTTCTCTGAAGAGGTTATCCTGCTGTTTTTGTCACTACAAACTCTGAGATGGACCCAGGCATAGAAGCATGATAGTTTCTCCAGATAGCTCTCCTCATCATGGCCATGAAAGGAACAGAGATGCATCAGGGTGTCTGACAGCAATTCACGGGGCACAGACGCCCGTGGGTCACGTCCTGAGGCATTGGACTCTCCTGCCAGAGCAACACTTGCTTCATTTGCAAGTGAATGAAACCAGGCAGCACCAACTGCAGCCGCTGAGGATCTCTTCTGAATGCCCATGAGCGACGAGCCAGGCTTTCCCCCTAAGCCTGAGTGCTTCTGTGCCTAGGCGTTTCATCTTGTATCATAGAAGTGTGCATATTTTCATTACCCATATTGCTAACTTATCTTCACTGGGTGGCACAAGCTATTTCCCTCTTACTGCCCAAAAGAAGGGGAGCGGGGGGAGGCAGGGAGGGAAGAAAGAGAAAGGAGGGGAGAATTTGCTGTCTCTTAGTTTGCCCTCCTGTCAATCGATGAGCAGCAATTGCTTTTAGATAAAAATGCACAAATTGTCTGTGCAGCTCAGCTACTGCTCTGCCTCTGTGAGAATCTGCTGGGACCAAGCTTGAAATCACTGAGCTAATGAGCTGTAAGAGCAAAGGAGAAGGGGGAGTGGAGAGGGATGGGGGGTGGGGTGGGGTGGAGGAAGAGAGGGAGATAACTCCGAAGATCCAGTTCCTGCTCGAGCTGCCCTGGGAGTTGGGTGCTCACCTAAGCTGTACTTACATCATCCCAGCTCTAGAGCCATAACCAAGGGGATCCGCGGTGGCAGCACAGCAGCTTGGCAAGAGCAGGCAAGGCTGAGGAAAGAGGCAAAGCATTCGCAGTACCTGCTGTAGCCACATCCTGCTGAGGTCTGCCTCTCCCCACAGCCCCACAGCCTTTCCCTACCTCCTCAGACCATCACTTTGTGTTTAAGTGCCTCAATGGAGCTCCATGCTAAGGCCGATGTGACTGTGCATGTGTGCATATATATATAGTTATATGTAATACATACATACATCCTCCGGGATCAATTGGAATGGACAGTTGTGATGCAGCCTTTGACGTGCAGTTTTGTGCCCAGTCACACCTCTGTCATGTTTGACATGAGCAGACCATGTTTGCGACATTAAACACTTGCAAAACGTTAGCACGGGGTCCCAGCAGCGATGGTCCCCCGAAAAACGACGGCTGCTCCCCAGGAGGCACACGGGCATCACCTGGGTGCAAGCCCTGCTGTCCATGGCTCAATTTTGTAAAAGGGACATGCACTTTTGGAGATCATCCCCCCCCATTTTGCAGGCAGCACAAAAGAAACACAGAGTTTGTTGCCTTCTCAGCTTCATAACAAAGCTATCCAGTTCTAAAATTATCAAAGTGAGATAGAGGCTTGCTTAATGTGTGTGTGGGTGTTAATGGAGACAGAACCGCTCTTATAACTGCCTTAAAAGCTATTTCATAAAATAGTTTCATTGTCAGGGGCTTTAAACATACAGGATTAATATCTTAACTGACTGTGCCTCGTTTTGTATTATCTCAAGGACAAATTTATAAGATGATACACACTATTTAGTCTTTATAATGCTTGCATCTGTAACTGCCATTCTTTGGGAGAATTTTACCATCATTGCTACTTGTAGAAACATACTAACTTGCTATAAACAGCTAAAAATAAATTAATGACATTCACAAATCTGTTAAGGAGTTAGCTACTATATATAAACTGCCAAAAGCAACCTGAAATCTATATGAAATGAGGCAAATATTGCTTGGAGGTATTAAATAACACATGTATAAATCAGCTTAATTTAAAGCATCATTGAAGCTCCTAATGCTATTTTGACTAGTAACATAAGGTTGTGTATTTTATTAAGATTCTTTTACTGAAAATGCTTAGATTTTAAAAAATGTTACAATTATTTTATTGATTTTCTATTTCTTGAAATTTCATTTTAAGAATTTTAATTGTATTTTTAGAACATCTATCCATTTTAATAGGTAACCTCAATGTGTTAAGAAGGAAAAGTAAAACATTCTGATTACAGGATGCCTTAAACCACACTATTTTTCAGAAATGTTTCATGCCTGGTAATTTTCTATGCACATCATAGCAATTCCTTGGCTTCTCCGAGAAGAGTTCTCACAGTGTAGGATGCTTGAGAGAAAGGAGACCTTTTCTATGAATGGACACAGAAAGCTGTCGGCTTGCGTAGTTTTGCAAATCAAAGACAGGGAGTAGATATGTTTGTTGCCTGTGAATATATTAGAGCAAAATTCAAAAAAGCTCTTTCATTGAGTGGAAAATACTGGCATAGAAATAAATACGAGCATGTTAAGAAGACGAGAATTGACAGACCTGTGCAGCCCAGAGATCCTGTTTCTGATGCAGTCACACTTTCCTAAGGAAGAGTAGAAACATTTAGCCATTCTAAGCTATCCCCAACACCCCTCAAACATTTTGAAATATTATGGAAATCAAGAAGGGTATCACAAAACTATGAGATTAAAGAGGGAATGTAATGCCCCGGTTTTCTCAGAAAGGAGAGGTAAGCTATCCTTGTCTTTTCATAGCTCACTGCAGCACCAGACACATCCCTACTTTTTCTTGGCAGCAGTTCTCCAGAGCCTCGAAGGGAAGAGCGGTCACTTCTCTGGTCTGAAAGAACTGGGGGGTTATACAGGAAATGCATCAATGTTCCTGACAGTAGGAGGTGAACAAAGAGAGAGGAAGATGCAGGAGGACTGATGCACACCCTGTGTTTTATTAGCTGTACAATATCTGGGGACTCTGGATTACCCTCTGAAGCTTCTCTCTGATCCATAGTGCTGGACCTAGGCACTGGCTCCATCTCCACTAAGGAGAACGGGCACCAATTTATCATTGCAATGTATATGCTGGGCAGTTGAAATAAACTGCCTTTGGGCTTATGGATGAAACAGAAAGAGCCTGTTGTGGCACATGGCATTCCTGTCACCTTCTTTGGAAGACACTTGGATACGTTGCTGGCGAGTACTGTATAAACTTTGAAAAGAACAATGGAGAGGAGTGCTCTACTGGTAAACATGGTGTCAGAAGAAGGCATGCCCTTGCTGCAGACACGGCTCCTCATTTCCATGCCTTGGTACCCTTTCTTGCATGGATTCATCCCTGTGTGACACAGACCCTGCTCCATCACTGCTGCCTTCTGACTTCTTGGAGAATGGCCCCCAAACCCATTTTCCCTACTTAAGTTTGGACAGCAAAAAGGGGTAGCTGACTCAGGATTGTAGGTGCACACTCCATGAGGAGACACACCTCCAGGAAACTGGGGTAAATTTGGGAGTTTCATTTTTCTCTTTCTTGACTGTTGGGATGTTAAGGCAATTACACCCCTAATTTACAAGCTGCTCTTGGTGTGCTAATTGTAATGAGGATGACTCAGGCAGTTTAAGATAAAAGGTGTTATCAGCTATCAATCATCTGTCAGTTTGGTGGCAACTTTTATAGCTGAAATGGCTTCAGCCACACAATGACTTTGTTCCAGGCTACTCTAAAGACTGGCTTGCAGAGGGCCTGCTTAGACCTCATGTTGCCACACTGCCCCCTCTCCTCTCTTCACTTTGGGCAAGGGCTTAGCCCCACTGAGCAAGCTGTTTAGTCTGCTAGCTCTGTTTTGGACCCTAGTCCCATCCCTGTAAATGAACATCAATTCATTGCTGGAAATTATTTCCAAGTGCAGAATTGTTGCATTGCAGTAGTCTTAGGTTTTCATTTCTTTTTTCTTTTTCATAACATGATGGTTTTGTTGCACCAAGAGTGCTTTGCAAAGCAGCTATTGGGTGACACAACCTTCCATGCCTGAAGCTCTCCACAATTTGAAGATAATGATAGACTTCACAAAGTTATGGATAAAACATCTCCTTGAAAAAGTCCACATTATCTGAATGATACACAAAGGGCAGAGAAGAAGAAGGGAATTGTTCACCTTTTCATAGCTATGCCTTCTAAATGGTCTTCCAACTTTGTGTCTTTCATCTCTGGATTTGTATGTATTGGTGTTGTCTAAGCCTTGCTTTGAACTCACAGACAGCACCAACTAGTTGGGGGAAATCTGCTCATGCACAAAAGACTCAGAAATCTGAGCTATTGTAGAAGGCCAAGGCAAGAGATTTGAAAGGTAAGCAAGGAACTGGCACACTAAGGGATAGTTGAGGTTAGACACTGATAGCAGCAATAGCCACCCTCATCTAAAAATACCTTGTAAAATTACACTGAGCCTGAGGCCCCTGTGTGAGAGCTATTGTCATTTGAAAACATCTGTGGCTTTCAAGGCAAGTGTATTTGTTGTTTTGCAAAAACCTTCATCCAAAGAACTTTTCTATCTTCTCCTGTTGTCTCATGCTCTCAAGTCCTATCATGTTTTTGTTCTTTTTACTGTTTAATGTTTATCTTCCTTTGCAAAAATAGAAGTCAGATGGGAAACCATCTTTTCTGGGCATTCCCACAGTGCATATTTGCATTTTTGAGCAGTATCTCAATTGCACGGTGTTCTTCAGATAACCTGAAATCACAGGGGTTATGCAGGTAGCAATCACAATACTATGCACAACTGTGGCTGACTATTCCAAGCACAAATCAACAGTGCAGATACAAAACAGACTGACTGAAAGTGCAAAGGTTAGGTAGCAACTTTACCCCAACAAATATACGCAGCCCTGCCTCCTATAATCTGCAGGTTAAAGGACAGTCATAGAGTCGCAGAATCATAGAATGGACTGGGTTGGAAATGACCTTAAAGATCATTTAATTCCAATCCCCCTGCCATAGGTTCCATCCAACCTGGTCTTGAACACCTTCAGGGGTGGAGGACCCAGAATTTCACTGAGCAAACTGTTGAAGTGCCTCACTACCCTCACTGTGAAGAATTTTCTCCTAATACATGAACCTACTCTCTTTCAGTTTGAAACCATTCTCCCTTGTCCTGTCACTAAATACTCTTGTGAAAAGTCTCCTTCCTTTCTTTTAAGCGCCCTCAAGATACTGAAAGGTCACAATTAGGTCCCCACAAAGCCTTCTTTTTTCCAGGCTAATCAACCCCAATTCTCTCAGCCTTCCCCACGGGAGAGGTGTTCCATTCCTCTAATCATCATGGGCCTCCTCTGGACTCACTCCAACAGGTCCATGTCCTTCCTGTGCTGAGGACCCCAGAGCTGGATGCAGCACTGCAGATGGGGTCTCACCAGAGCACAGGGGCAGAATCCCCTCCCTCCCCTGCTGCCCACGCTGCTTTGGATGCAGCCCAGGACACGTTTGGTTACCTGGGCTGGGAGTGCACATGGCTGGATCGTGACCCACCAGCACCCCCAAGTTCTTCTGGGCAGGGCTGCTCTGGATCTGTTCACCCCCAGCCTGTGTTGATACCAGGGGTGCCCCAAGCCAGGTGCAGCACCTTGCACTTGGCCTTGTTGAACCTCATGATGTTCCCCTGGGCCCAATGCTTGAGGTTGTCCAGGTCCCTCTGGATGGCATCCCATCCTTCAGCATGTCAACTTTACCAACCAGCTTGATGTCACCTGCAAATTTGCTGAGGGTGCACTCAATAATGACATCCTGGGGTGGGGATCTCTTTCTCTGTTGTCCAACCACAGTGAATTTCAAGCTATATTTTACAGTCCTTGGGTAAAAGGAGAGAGTGACATCCGTTTCCAAGAAAGTCTTTAATCTGAAAATGTTTCAAAAGTTTCAGAAAAACCTTCATGTAATCTGACAAATTGCAGCACCTCCACAGGATTCAGTCAACTTGAAACATTTAATTTTCTTTTTTTTTTTTTATTTACCCTCAGTCATGATGTGAAAAGGTGATAAAAGTGCCTCCCCTCCTCTTGCTGAAATGAAAGGTATCCAGTTTCTCCAGTGTTGATGTTCTGACAGGTCGAATAGTAGGGAAAAAGGAATTGAGGAGTTTTTGTTTGTCTGTTTATTGATTGGATTTTTTTCTTGCCCGCATGAGGGCTGAGGCTGCATTTAAAAAGACACCATCAACTTTAGATGATAGAAGTTCTCCAGAAGGAGTCAGTGATGAGGGGACTTGCTGGGGCCAGCCTAGCTCTTGGTGGGTCTTAACTAACACAGGCAGAGGGAAGATTTGTGTAGGAGAGAAAGATGCTAACACAAGCATCTGCCACAAAACAGGAGTCAAGTGTCCTGTTTTTACAACCTCTGGCTTGTGTCCAGCCTTTAACCTCCCAAATTCCTGCAGATTCGGTGCGTGGAGATCAGCAATGCCTGGCTCTGGCTGAGACTTGGACAGCTTTTTTGGACAACTTTGCTCAGCACCACTGATGCCTGCAAAAATCCCTGCCTCAAGGTTTTCAGCTGGAACCACTCTTTCCCAGTGTCTTGTTTTTGATAAATTAGAGCTAAGCAAACAGCCACCAAAACAGATTTAAAGGAGCCCCAATACAAACAGGAACATTTTGCTGCTCTTTTCACTTGGCTGGACCAAACATAGCTGCCTGTTGAACTGGGTAAATAAGGAGCAGGGTAGTATTACACTTCACCTCTTTATCAGAGTTCAAGGCAAACCTTCCCCTCCTTTCTTTTTCCTATGTTGTGCATATTTTGGAGCTCTTTTTGTAAGTCAATTTTATTTTAAGTTTCAGTTTGGGTTTCTGGAAAATGAACTAGCTGAAGCTGATTGTGAAATTACTCCCTAGCAAAAGGTAAACAGGAATCATGCAGAAATGCTGACAATGGGAAGAGGTTTACACAAAAAAAAAAATAAATTGTTTTTTAAAAGATTATCCTTTGGTTACTGATTATGTGCTCACATGTTTTAAAATTCTCTGTGTTACAAATAAACTGGAGTTGCAAATCTGCATCCTGGACCAGATCTAAAGTTGAGCTGACTCCCCTCCTGCTTACAATTGTCTGGGAGAATGGTCAAGAAGGGTGGTCAGGATTTCATGAAGGGGAGTGGTAAGAGATCTACCTTCACACAAGGTCCCCAGCTCCATTACAGGCTGTAGATTTTCTAAACATGAAGTATATTATGTCTTCCACAATGTTTATTCACCATGACAAACTTCTGATATTCACCTTGCACGTGCTCAGTGGTGGTTTAAAAACTCTGTGTTTCTGATTCCCAGAGGTTGATTATACACAAAACACTTCTCTTGCTCACTTATGATTTTCTCACCTTATAACATCAGTGGATGTATTTACTGGATATCCATACTCTGACATTACAGCACACCCATTCAAAGGAAAAAGTGCTTATAGAATAGCATTGCATGCTGAATTAAATAATGTTTCTCAGGTGCTAGATACAAAGAGATGGTCCCTGGTTGTTACTGCTCACAGTTTGGGTAGATAAGGCTAAAGACCGGGGGCATAGATATTATTTTTAAAAATTACAGATTGAGCAGCCCTTATCAGCCAATACAGGAAGGCTGGGTAAAACCAGAAACTGACTTTAATCACAAAGTACCCTTTTGTGTGCAACAAATTTTCTCCTTAACACACAGCAGGTCTATTTTTTAACAGTTTGCAGGAGCACCATATATTTCCTTTCTGGATTATTTTCATTATCACTATCAGGGTCTATCCATTAAAAACAAAACAACCAAACAAAACAAAAATCCCCACCAAAACAAGTACAGACAGCCTGAGAAGGTCATCAATACTCTAAAATGTCTGTAAGTAAAAGCAGTACTGAACAAGAAATAGAAAAGCCACTGAAAAGTGAAGATGCAACCTAACAAGCACAGGAAGAACATGGTGCTTAGAGCAATTAGAGATTTGATATTGGTGCTTTAGGGAAGGCACTGCTTGGCACAGTGCCATGTGGTAAGGAAATCCCAGGTAGCTCCAGGGGGCAAGGAGCCAAGAGACAGAAAGAGCAGAAAGGGCTTGAGCAACTGCTGGATGCATGAAGAGAGGGAAATCAAATCAAAACCTTTTCTTCTAGGTTCTGTGGCTAGGTTCTGTTAAAAGAAGCAAACAAACAAAGAAAAACAGAAAACAAAAACAAAACAAAGAAAAAGGCCAAAAAAGAAAACCCCTTTTCTAGAGAATACACCTTAATGGTCTTCAAAATAAAGAAGTTAGAGGAAAACCCACCCCGAACCTGATTTTTCACAGTGAAAAGTAACTGATTGAAAGTAGTAACAACTCAGAGTGGAGCTACTTAAATTTAGATTACCACAGGGTAAATTCCCAGTGCAAATGCCTATGATTTTATGAAAGCAATCCAATTAGTCACAAATGAGTAGGACTAAGGATTAAAACCAGCCACTATGGGAGAAGGCTGAAAGATACAATCTGCAGTTTGTGATAGAAGATGATGCTCCTGGAAAAGGAGGAGGAGGCAAGGAGAGTCAAGTCAAAAACAAAGGCAAGGAGACTTCACAAGGGAAATGAAGTAAAAGAGGGAAACTGCATTAGCAACAAGATATTAGTGACAAGATAAAGAGAGTCAGATGATTCTGATATAGAAAAGATAAGAGCAGAGAAAGAGAAGAAAATAGGAAAGGGGTGTATAATGTAAAACAAATCTTGAGTTATTAATATTAAGTATTTATAAGGACAACGTAGGCGAGGGTAAATATCTGTGCTATCTCTACTCCATTTCCCATCTCTACTCCCCATGACCAGCTTAACCACGTCTTTTAGGATGAACCAGCAGTATAAGGGGCTGGAGGAAGTCAGTTCTGCCTCTAATGTACAAGAAACAATTATTTAGACAGCAGACGCAGCTCTCAGTGAAAAATTTCATCTGGCTAGGTAGAAAATGAAGAAATAATCTGTTTCAATAAACATGAACAGCAGCAAAAATATAAGTAAAGCCTTAAAGCTGTGATTACTTGGAGTGAATTCTTAGGCAGGGCTAAAATTGTGGTCCTGTAGGAGTTTACAACTCTGGAATTGTCCTCCACAGGCACTTATCCATATTTTAGACCCAAGCTACCTTCTGAATAATTTGATGCTAGGCTGCTTGTTCTGGCTTTAGGACCTCATTTAGTATTTAAGTATGCAACTATTCTTACCACTTTGCTACCTCATAAACTTTGCTAAATGGTGTTTCAGATGAGGGCAGAGATCTGGCATCCATCTACAACATTGCTGGAGAGGCAGAGTAAGAAGGGCAGGTACGCAGATTAAATCTCCTGCTGCAAGCAGACGCAAGGAGATGCACGAGGAGGGCCAAGAAGAGCCTCCTCCTCACCATTCTCCTGCACCTTGTGGCCGGAAAACAAGGCACAAGGAGAGAGGAAAGATTTAGATTAGACTGCCAGCATCAGGGTAATAAAATATCTGCTTATTCGGAGCTGGGGCTTTGGATGTGAAAACGCAGCAGAGAAGCCCCCTCCTCTCACGCGCGGGTGTTCAGGCTCCTGCGACCCGCCGGGGCCGCTGCCCGTTCTTGGCTCCAGTCGAGTGTTCACAACACCCAGGGTGGGGGAAGTGAAGCACAGAGGTTAAGTGACTTCCTCACCAGAGGTGACAACCACGAAAGAAACCCAGATTTCCTGCTTTGCTGTTTCGGGTTTCCACCACAGGCTCTGCAAACCTCTCCCCTGCTTGTCCCCCTCTCCTGCTCCAACCGCTCCACATCATTAGCAAACAATGGTGTCAGGGTTGATGGGGCTCAGGCAGGGCAATTTCCATCTGTTCTGCTCACTTCCCTTTCTCTTCCCACAGAGCTCACTAACTTCTAGTGCCGGTGCCAAAAGCAGAAAGGGTCCCACTGGCAGAGTTCAGCCCTACTGCCTCGCCCAAGCATCCTCCAAGGCTCTCCAGAGCCCTTCCATCTGCACAGGGACAGGGGACAGGCATCTCCATCAGCTGCAGGCTGCATCGTACCACCTGTGGCACTGCAAACAGGAACAAGGATCGTGCCAGCTGTGTGGCTTGGAGGCTTATGGAAAGGTGAACTTGACTGGTGTTTTCTAAATGAAGGGGATTTTCTTTGTTTGTGCCTGGCATGTCAGCATCTGCAATGCACTGTATTGATGTTTCTGACATAGATGGGCCTGTCTGAACTGTCATTACCTGAAACCTGAAAAGCCTTTATTCTTGCCTGCCATTTCTAGCACATGGCAGGATCCTTCACTCCGGAGTGATCGCTAGCTCCTGTTAACTTCTCCTCTCTGTTTCACTGCTCAGTGGGTACCCTCTGATCTTGCTGCTCACTCCCCCTCCCCACCTCTCTGAAACAGTGGAAGAAAGAGTGCCGTGCTATCCTCAGAAATGCCTTTTCCTTCTTCCCTGTGTCCCAGCAGCCTCCACACAGTTCCAGTCCCTGTAACCCAGGCTGCAACCTCCTCCTTTATCTGAGCTTGCCAGCCTTTCCTCCGTTTTTCACTCTGCCATCAAAGTCTAGAGCAGCTTCCTGTCATATTTTCTGGGCCACTTGTATCTTAATTTCTACCTCAAGCAATCTCTGCCTCTGCTGAGCATTTTCCATGTCATGTCTTTCTGCAAACCGTATCTTTCCTTGCTCCCGTCCCTCACACTTCCTCCGATTCTAGGGAATCTCTTTTTTACTGACTTGTGATTTTAGGGTTTCCTGTTCTCAGGAGCTGGAATCTACAGGCAATATGATACAAACTGCCAAACCAAATTGCTTTTCACCTTCTGATTAAAGTATTTAAGCTGACTCTTGCTCTGTTGCATTCAAAGTGTACACTGCACACATTGTTTTCTCCTGCTTTCTTTCTCCATCAGGCTTTTTGGACCAAAACCTGCTTTGATCATTGCTGCAGTTAAGGCTTTTCACAAGGAATCAGTCACAGGCAACGCATTTAACAGCTTGACTCTAAAATAACAATGTGTATATAGGAGAGTTGTAAAGAAGTTGCAAATGTTCTGTATTATGTCTTGAAACTAGAAAGAATAGGCATCATATAAAAATGTGGATCTAAATTCACAGCACTCCATGTATTTGCACTGGCATAGCAGAAATTCACATGCTGTGAAGATTAAGCTTTAAATATATGGACTATTGAAAACTATGGTTTAGAAAACAGATAAATGGAAAGTAAGTGTACCGGGGGATTTCCATGTTCTGTGTTCTTTTATCACCAAGCAACATCAATATCCAAGTTACACAATTTATTATTAAATTAGTCTTTTTTTTCCTTTTAGGAGGGGATAAAAAAATGCAGTGAATAGATTAATTTTAACTGAGGTTAATGGGAGACTCTCTGAAAGTGTAAACACTGGCCAATATACATGTATAAATTTTTTCTCATACTTTTAACACACCAAAATGCAGAAAGAAAGTTTTTATTTTTTCTACTGGTTTGTTAAAAACTTGGTCTGTCAACAGTCTTCTCCATGGAGAGAGATGGGAGTTTTCCTCTAAGCACATTTTATGGATTCAGCCCTTGACCAAAAGAACGTTATTTCTCTGTCTTCAGTGGCAGCCAGAAAAAGACCTCAAGTGTGATGGTACACTCTAAGAGGTTATTCCAATATTGTACCTCTGCTGAGAGACCAAACTTCAAATGAGCTGCTGCCTTTCCATGCCTGTGGGATGGAGGTCATGAGAACATACACGTGCACATCCCCTTCCTTTGAATTCACCTGCTGAATTTGAAATATATACATGCAGTAGGATTACTTGTGTGCTAAATTGTGTGTAGAAACTTCTACAGCTTTGGGAACTCAATGGAAAAACAAACTATGAAAAAATCAGGCAGACCGATGCTTTACATTCTGCCACTCCACCCACTTCAGATACCTGCAACAGAGCTCTGAGCTGACTCTGGCTTCCACTTAGGCAACACTTGTAGCAACTTTTCTAAACCAAGAACATCATGACTATAGAAAATGCATCCAGGAGTAAAAAGTAAGTGGGAAGTAAAAACCTTTCTGCTTCTGTAAATCTCAGTACCCAAACAGCACATTTTATATCCACTGCATTTCTGCATCCAGAAAATCAGTAAAATCAACCTCAGAAATGTTGGTGCTGCTCAGAAGCATGTACTTACTCACCGGGTGAGAAAATATGACATCAGGGGATGAGAGAAATTATGCCTACTAAATCATGTAAAGTCATCTCTGCTCAGGAGTTTGGGGTTTGCACTGGCTGTTGAATTTTTCAGTTGGAGGAGACAGAGGCAACTGTGGGGTCTCAGCCTCAATTTTGCTGTACAAACTCATGTTGCTGTGGCTGCAGTCAGCGTAAGCGCCTGTTGAATGAGGAGTGTGGAGCAGCAGGCTGTTCAAGAGCTGGGCTCCAGGCTGGCACTTGTAGAGTTTAGGTCTCACGACATCCCGGACCTGCTGAGAAGGATATTGCTCAAAAATATCTGGGAAAGCTTGCAGCCTACACATTCTGTCCAGAAAAACACAGACAGGAGTGTGCATATGTACCTGGCTGGGTAAGTGCCCATCAAATTATTTTTTTCTGCTGGGATTGTGCCATTTATGGGTATTTTAGGCCACACTGGGACCTCTAGTTACTTAAAGCTATGCCAACCCAAACAAACTCAGTTTCCAGTTTCCAGCAGATAGCTGTCTCCAAACTGGTCGCTACTGTGATGTTTGTGGGGGGAGATACGCAATTCCACAGCACAGTTAATCTCTTCTGAAGCAATTTTCTTGACCTGATCAGAAAAGCATCACTCTGAGCACCAAGTCTTGTGCTCCTGACATCAGTGTGAGCCATGCCCTCAACAAGAGGTGTCTTTGGGCCTCAAACACCTGTTGGACTTGAAGTTAAGTACATGTTTACATTCCCATGAAGTCACTTGGTCTTAATCATATTCTGAAGAGTTTTGCAGAGCTGATCCAAAGTTCAATCATGTAGCGGGTGTTTGGAGGTAAATGCAAAGACTTACAGTAGAAAGTTAGAAAAAAAATCAGTTGCTCTCCACATAACACCCTTATATTATTTATCCCCCTAATTAATTTACAAGTCTACCTGACAGATGCAATTTTTATTTTCAGCTGTTTCACTTGTGATCTCTTTAGCTGTTTTTTCTAAAGTTAACCTGAGTAAATATTTGACTTTGTCCCCTAAGTCACTGCATACCGCTGTGTAACCTAATAAAACCTTTTATTTCATTAGCACCAGTTTATCTAATGTTCCAGACTAATTGAGAGTGGATTTCCAAGAAGAGAAAGGAAGAACATGTTCACAACCAGAGACACTTCCTCACCTGTTTATGAAAGACAACACAGGCTCTGCAGGACAGAAAAAATACCGGTAAAAAATACCACATCTCACCTTTCTGCAATTTTCTCAGTCCATGTCAATTCCCCGAAGTAAAAGCCACATCATTCAGTGTTGACATAAAAATGTAAGCTTGAAAGTAAGGTCACTATTTTCCTCTGCCCAGTAGGGATTCCTGGAACAGATTCTGCACTTCCCTGTGTGGAAATCACCTCTCTCCCTGGGCTCTGCCTTAGCAGTCAGAGGGGTGGGAAGTGTTCCTTCCAAAAGTCATATTCTTCTTATGCTGGAGGCCCCAGAGCTGGAGACAGTATTCCAGGTGGGATTTCACAAGAGCAGATTAGAGGGGCAGAATCAACTCCCTCACCCTCTTGGCCACGCTGCCTTTGATGCAGCTCTGGGTATGGCTGGCAGTTTCTAGTCCTTTTGTCATTCTGCATATAGAAACAAAACTCAAAGAACTTTCTAAACTGATCCCATTTAATTAGAAAGGTGACACATTTTTATCACTACTGTGATATTCCTGACTGCTGCCAAGAAAGCCTGGGGAAGGGGATGGACAGAAATTCATGTATTTTATAAAACAACCAAATGGTGCGTGAGCGCGTTCCAGTAGAAATTATTACTGAAACCAAAGGGAGTACAGCAAGGATAGAGCATCCTCAGATTCAGAGCCCTTTCCACATCAAAGTGCTGGCAAGCTGATCTTGGCATTTGCTTGGGCCACTGTCCTGGAAGCCCATGGGGTACCTCAGCTCTGCCTTGCAGTGTTAGCAAGGCTGCTGTGAGAAGACACCCAGCCTGTTCTGCTGGTGTGGATTGGAGCACCAGGTCTGAGGCACAGGTTTCTTTCTCTGAGCCAGGTGGGGATGGATCTTCACAGGGATAAAGTTCTGTTGTTCCCACAGTATTTAGGTATGAGGCAGCAGGGCCACCAGATCCAAAGGCGGAAGGGTTGGACTTAACACTCAGATTTCTGACTGAATGGCTGCTGAAGTGAAGGTTTTATTTCACCTACACAAACTAAGAAGCTTATCTGGTTAATTTCCTTATCTGCTTATCTGGTTCTTTCTTTTCAGCTGAGAAGGAGAGGCACAGCCCTATCCCAAGCTGTGAGTTGCACTCAGGACAGAGGTAATGGAGGCAGCAGAGGAACTGTCCTTTGTGTACACGGGCAAGTCTCTCCTGCTGAAGTAGGCAGGGTGGGGAAGGGCTGGAGAGCACAGATCTGCTCTACAATCTCTCCAGTGGGGCCCTGGGAGCTGGGTGTGTGACCAAGGCTTCTGGACACCTCTGTGTCCAGGAGATCTGAGCTCCTTTGAAACCACTGGATGCAGTAATTCACGATTAGAAATGTTGCACTTGGTCAGTTTTTACAACAGAGGGTACAAGAAGAATCAAGAAACTGGGATAATCATACAAAACTGCTACAGACAACCAGGAAAAGACCATTAAGGATTTCCCCATTAACTTGCTCTTTCTGAGGAGCATTTTCTGAGATATTTCTAAGAAGACCTTTAAGAGCTTAGCCAGTCTTTTAAGAGTCATCCTCTGGAAATCATTCGTAAAACATTCCTATTAAAAGTTCATGAGGCTGCCAGGCTACAAACAAGGACACCAAAACACTAAGAAAAAAAGGAAAAAATATTATAATAAAATATATGTTCTCTTCTGACTGTTACCCACCTCTGACGTTCTGATCTTTCAACTGCAAGATCCAAAGAATGATCTCAAGTCCTGCCTCTACAGCCTGGCACTGCTGCCAGGACCTCTCCCAGAGCCAAGACTCAACCGAGGTTCAGCCCCATGCTCTGCCCCTGCAAAACTTGCCCTCACCCAGTGAAAGGTGTGTGGCTGGCCAGGGACCGGCACAGGATGCACCCAGACAGCTCAGTTTTCTTCCTTTTTCACTTTCTCTGTGACTCCTGGAATGTGTTTTCACATGGTGGAAAAAATGCAGAGAGGAGGGAGAAGCAGCTAAGAACACCACCCTCCCTGCCACCGCTCAGCTCTTAAGGTTGGTAGCTTGTGCCAGCACTGGTAGCCAAAAAGGTTGGAGGAGACCCTGATGCCTGGAGCAGGTGAAGCACCGAGAGATTAGATGAATTTTTTGGGGTAATCCTTTATTTTTCTTAATTAAAAAAGAAAAATGTATAATTTGCACAAACTCAGTTAACACAGGCTTGCAGTGAGGCGAATTCTGTTTTGATCAGAAAACTGGCTTGCAATGAGTACAAAATATTTCACAAACTTTCAAACCCATCTTTTCCTCCCCTTTTTCATTAATGGGCATCTTTTATCCTGTCCTACACAACAGCAACAAGACTAATTAGTTTAACAAGTACAACAAATGGTTTTATTGGCAAAAAAGAACCCTTTGAAATATACATTACATTCACAGAGGATTAAATTACACCCTATTATCCATTTTCCATAAAATAAAGATTACTTTGATAAATCACAACTAATGTTATCTTTGGCTGATAAGAACTCAGTACTTATTTGTGTGTCTTCTATAAATAGTGTGTTCTGATTTTTTTTCCTCTCTAAAATAGTCAATGATACTGTCTGCCAGGAATTTTCCTCCAATTTGACAATGCCACATCTGTGAACCAGGCAGCAAGTGAAAGCTTCATTGTCTGAATATGAAACATGCAACAGTCTCTTTCCTTTCCATCAGCTCCTCTGCAGTAATTGATCAAACACCTTCCAGCCATACCTTGCTCCATTCAAGGTTTCCTCACCGCTAAAGCAATGTAGTCAAAACAAACTCCTTTTGTTAAGAGCAAAGCCTTTGTGGTTCATCTTTCCACTGTATGCAAAGTCAGTGTGACAACTGTAGCATAAGGGGGTCGTACCCTCATTTAGGCCTTAATGCACACAAGATATGTACAGTAATGTAAAAAAGTATGCATTTTCAGGTGTAAAGGGCTCCTTTGTGCTTTGCCTTTCCTTAGCTTTGCACCAGAGGATTCTGCAGATTGCTGGAGATCTACCAGCACCATCTCCGGGCGGATAAACAGTTGGTCACGGACCAAGCCAGCAGCAACGTCTTGTGTTTACTTCAGACCTGCATTAGCTCTGCACAAAGTAGCTCTTTACTAAAGGATGGAGATAGGTAGGATATTGGCAAAAGATCTTCGTGTGCCAAGAGGTTCACCCACCTTTTGAGCATTTGATAACAACGTACACCATGCACGGACACCCCCACTGGATCGCAGCTCGGCTGCCTCGCTGGGCAGCCAACAGCTTAGCAGAGCACAGCAGCACACGAGCACCTTAAAAAACTGCCAAGGAGTTTGATTCTGAAAAACTGAAGCTGATTCCCTACTGTGTAGTAGACATCAGAGAGATCTGCCCTGCCACATGAATGGCACTGCCTGTCCTACCCCTCAGGACAAATACCCAAGTTCAAATTATATTCATTTCCCATTTTTTGAAATTCTTTCAAGAAACATATTTGCTCTGAGTTCAACTACTGCTTTGTATGCACTGGCTGACTCAAAGCATCTCATTTTACTCTAAATATTCAAGGGTTAGAATTTGTGCAGCAGTTGCTGGATTGGCTTGAAATAAGGTTTGCAAAATTCTTAAGACTGGTGGGGAAAAGATGTAGCGGTTCTGGAAACCTTTAACAAGCAAATTCAATATGTGAGTTGAGTTATACGATTTTTGAAAATTCTCTGAACTTCTCAAACATAACATCAATTCAACATCCATTTGCAACATCTAACCCTACCCAGGCGGTTTTGGATGGGTGTCCTCATCATAAGCAAATGTCTCTTTTGCCACATTTTCCCTCAGAAGCAGGTGGCAGTGGATTTCAAACAAACCCACACCCATGTCTGTGATCCTTTCTGGAGGGTGTGTTTTGCTCATGGAAATATGTCTGACCTCTTTGTTTAATTTTCAAAATTTTATAAGCGTCCCACCCCCTGGGTTGCCCACAAAGTGACTCAGCAAGCCAAGCAAAGGGATCAAAGAACAGTTACAGTTTTTTAACCAAATGGAAAAGTTTAGCAGTTCTGAAAGTATTTTCCCTCAACACATATTTCAGAACATTAATAAAAATAATTACAGCTGACTCTAACAGACAAAATGCAGGCTAGAGTCATAAATCTTAGAGAACAGGGAGGAGCACTCTGAAATGCTGCAAAACAAATAGATTATCACCTTTCCAAACCTCTGCAAGCTTCTCTTTTCCTGTAATAGAAAACAAAATCACCATAGCTGGGCTGCTGCTTGCTTGCTGTAATTAAAACAACTTTTATATTGTATTTCCTCAATGGTGTGCACACTTATAAAGTAGAAAGGAGGAAACTGCACACATAGGAGTGAACACATAGAAATTGCCAGCAGCGCAAACCACCTTGGGTCCAACCCAAGCCCAACTCTGTATCTTGTTGCTCACTGGATACTCTGTGGGTCATAAAGTCCTGGGAACCTGATTCTGTTTCAGGGATTCAAGTACTGGAATCAAAGATAAGGTCCTAATGTAACAAATGGGGGAAGATCCAGACCTTGGAGGTCTCAAAGACCCCTTATGTATGTGCCAAACTCCTCCTTGCTTATTCCATCTCCTGCCTCCCATATTTTGCACTGATTTATGCACAGCTGCTGAATTCACAAGAGAAGAAACAGACCTGCCCCATCTCATACTACACAACAGTCAGAGGACTGGGTGCTCGCCAGGAAGATGGGATATGTTGATTCCAAACTCCTTTGGCCCAGAATCTAGCTCTCCCACTTCCCAGAAAGTGCTCTTTGTAGCAGACAACACATCTGTTCTCAGAATGGGGCTGTCAGGGTGTCATGTGCAGGGAGTGCTGCCTACTATGGGCAGTGTGCAAACCTCTCTCTTTCCCCACCTTCCCCAGTCGTGGCCCAGCAGAGTGGGGAGTTGCTCTCTCCAGGAAAAGCCACATCCCTCCAAGAAAAGGGATAAGGACCAACAGCAGAAGGACTGACTGACTCGACCCAGCCACAGGAGCATCTCTTCAGGCATAGGATGCTCAAGTCAGAGCTGTAGTAACTGGTTTGAAAATGGGCCAGGTACCAACACCCGGAGTGATTTCATTTACTGCAATGCTTATGGATCCTCTAGCTGTTCAGAGGACTGCAGCTTCAAGGTTCCTAGTGTGGAAATCCTGGGAATTTGTAAAATAAAAGGGTCGGAAATCCCAAGATGGAAAAGGCAGGTCATAATCTAATCACATTTTCCTTACTACTCATAGTAAGGCAAGAAAGAGAAAGTAACAACATGGAAGACAGAGTCAGTAAGTCAAATATTTTTATTGATGTCCTTTCTTATTTGTGACCATTGGTCATTAATTGCACAGACCAAAATTAGCGACTGACTTTAATTTTCTTAAATTAGAACTTCTATAGCTTTTGCATTTTTACCAAGAGAAGACAAAGTCATGAGTAAGTCTCTACATGGAATCAAAGATAGGAAGCAACTTCTTACTAATCCTCATGCAAGCTACTGATTATTGGAGACTGAGGTTGAGCATTATTTCAGGAAAAAGTTTACTCTTGTGAGTATGCTCATCTCAAGCTAATTTACAGTCCTTTCACAATGGATGTAATTTTCATATATTAGATAATAATTACAGGCATATTAAGCAATATTAACATTATTAAACAACAATGAACAGCCGCCTGAATGTAAACCATGGCAATGCAAAATCTGAGTAATATAAAGAGTCTTACCTGGCCATTTTCCATTAGAGATTTTCTAAGATTCTAGAATTTATCGTCATACAGGCCTAGAGGTTTTAAACAGAATAAATCTAACATTCATATTTACAGAAAGATTTATGCCTGGCTCAAGAACTCCAGGGGCACTTATACTTTCTATACCAACAAATTACTCCCATTTGGAAAAGGAGCTATTGCTTTATTGTGGCATTACCACAGAAGCTGCTTTCTGGGTGCGGTGAACGCATTTTGTGCAATGAGTCTTCCAAGAGGCTAAAACGTATTGCTGCTGCTCTTTATGTCTTGCTCTTTTGCAAGCATACACTAAGCTGCAGACTTGGCTGCCACCAAGTATGTATTTTATATGTGGACTATTACTACTAATAAAAGTAAAATAAGTTATTCAATATGAATGACTGCTCCTCTCCCCCTTGATGTACATAAAATAAGCCACATCTAATGTGATAGTAAACTCAGGCAACTGTAATAACTCTGTGGCACTCCTACAGTAACAAAGAGAAGAAAAAATGTGAAATGCTTCCAACAAAACAGTTTACTTAAATTATCCTTCAAAAACAAATGAACAAAAAAACCTAGCCACAAATCCAGTTTACTATCTTTTTGTTTCCTGAAGGTTTCTCTTTAACAATACGTTCCTAAAAAATAACTATGTTTAAAGGAATTTGCAGATAATTATCACAAGACTCAATGGAGAACAAGTATCCTACTTATTTTCCTCTTTTCCTGGAAGCAGAAGTCCCCTAAATCATAACTCTGTAATATCAGGGCTTCTACACAGGGAACAAAAGCTTGCATCAAAGGAGGAAAGAGATGAAAGCTTCACTTACGGCTTTCTACACATAGGACTGGGACATCTACACACACACACCAGCTATCCCATATAAATCCCAAGTCATGTGAACCATGAATATCTCTTGGTGGATTACGAACTGAGTAAATACTTTTACTAGAGCAGATGGACATTTTCTGTACATAAAAACAAACAAAACAAAAACCACGTGCATGTGAGGAAGGAATGGCCATACTGCTGTGCAAACCACTTTCCTAGCCCAAACTGTTACTGGTCCCAGCCTTAGGAGATCAGCAAGCTTCAACTGATACAAGGATTCCTACCGAAAATGATTGCATAAAATCAAAATCCTTCCAGTAAAACAGAATTATAAAAATAATTTAAAGCATTAAATTTCAGGTTACGTACAAGTGTGTAGTTGAAACATTTCTTTTTCTGACAGAAAACACCAGATAATAGATAGCAAAAAAACCACTCAAATTTTGCCTCAAAGATTTTATCAACAGGATTTGCAAAAGAGCATCAAGTAGTCTGAAATGATTTATGAGCTGCAAAAGTGATGCATGAGTCATTCAAAGTGTACCAGTTGTATTAAAATCTCAGTTATCGGTGTTTACTGATGGCAGGCTGAGAAAAAGAGTGAGAGAACAGACAACAGAGCAAATAAAAATATTGGTGAGGTCATAAGAGACACCGGTTAAACCCGCAGCTGAAAGGATTATGTACAGCAAGGAAAAAAGCTTTCCTCCTTTTTCAAAGAGATTGCACACTGTCAAGGTCCACTTCCATCACAGAAATACATTAAAATAATTTTCAGTCTATATTCTATTTTCTTGCCTATTGAAAGTATTCAAAGACACAGGAAAGACTAGACTTCTGCCAAGCAGATTAAAGAAAACTGCATTCCTACGTACTTTAACTACACAGTTACACATCCAAATTCAAAGCAAAAAAATAATTCAATGCAAATACTCAAGAAATACAGAATTATGGATTCTGATAAATCTGGGGGACGCAAGACTATGAAAGGAGTGCCTGAACTTGATGAGGAGATCTGTGTAGGATGGTTTCTGGATCCTTGTACTCATTTGAAGGATCCATCACAGCTGCATATAACTCACTGTAAGCTCTGCAGACCAGTTCTGTTGACTGTTTTATTATCTGCTCTCTAAAAATTAAAACAGAATAACATAATTTGCAAATTGTAGGGAATATAACTGTACTACATACAAGGAATTAAAGATATACATTAAAAATATACATTACAGATTTTTAAAAAAGGCTTCTTTCTCTTTTATCGTACACAGATAAACTCACA
>WAAG01061261.1:0-54027 GCA_013390105.1 Tichodroma muraria
AAATTATTAGAGAGAACACAAAAATAAAGGAGAAAAACTATGTTGTCACTGTGTAAATCTTTGATAACCCATGTTTTAAATCTTGTGTATTGATTCCAGTGCCCTTAGTTCATAAAACATACTGAAGAACTGCAAAATAGTGCAAATAATCAAACAGCTGATTGCTCAATGGGTTTCTTGGCTATCCAGACTTCTTGCTTGTATTCAAAAGTTTTTATTTTCCCTGAGAACAGACTTCATTTTCCACATGTAGTCAGGCAGGTGAGATTAGTGTTTCCTCTTTCTTGGCTTCATTGCATCTCTTCAGGCCACTGAATGACTGCATTTTATCACTTCCACCAATTGCTGAAATGTAAGTAGGAACTAGGGAACTGATCTTTCTAATGTCTGCCCCTCCAAATGTATACCTTCTTTCTCCAGTCTTAGCTGCTTTTCTCTAGCATGTCCTATATTGATTTGACTTACTTTAAATACAAGCACCCACTTGGTTTGTGGCCAGTATTTTGGCATACTGGTATTTAGTTTTGCTGCTTCCTTTAATTAAATTTATTCATGCTGTGCAAACCAAGTTGAAAAAGATACATGATCATTAAAAAAAAAAAAATTCATGAGCTAGATTAGCATCCACTTTTTCTCAGCAAGCATCAGACCTAGGGTTGTACATTCATAAAGGCCATTGGCTTGCTAGTTGCTGTAAAAGATCAAAAAAGAAAATCAAAATGCATGCCAAGCTCCCTAGCTTTTTGGAGTGTGTGTTCTCCTTTCGCTTGTCTTGATCTTCAAGTCAGAGTCCTGGTGAGTTTTGATTTGGTTTTATTTCTATGTTAGTCTGCAATCATTACATCCCAAAAAAGTCCATGGTGGCTATGTGAGGGGCACAAGCTTTCTTGGATCTTCTACTGATTTCTGTGAACCTAACCAGGTGACATAGTTCCAGAAGCTTCATGTGACTGCAGGTGTTTGATTAGACCATAACCAGAATAAGCCTCCCCATTGTTTTTTTCCTAGGGCACAGTTAGGTTTTGGTTTCTTCAAACTGGAGTAGTGCACTTATTTCTGTCTGGGTTTGATTGAACAGAAGGGGCTTTGTTGCATATCCTGCCTTAATCTGTTCTCTAGTCAGCCTTATTCCTGAGCTAACCGTCCTCTAGGCAAATTTGAATTTCTTTACTGGGAATGAGTTTCCTCTGGTGTACATCAGGTATCCTGTTGTCATTTCATCAAGGCAATCTCAGCTGAAAGCTATGTATTTGAGTTCCAGCATTTGCCAGGATGCTTTCTGGCTACTGGTCCTAGAAGGATTTTATTTCAAACCTTTTCTTAAAATCTTCAGCTACCATTTTTAAGGTTCTTATATCTGTCTTTGATTTCTGTAATAACTTTGTATGTCTTGGCTTCTCAGTTCAGCTGGAGCAGCAGTTCACAACTTAAAACTCTTTCATCTTGTTTTGGGGACCAAGGTTACTGATCTTGCTTTGGTCAGTTAAATGGTGCTGAAGAGCTGCTGCTGAGTATTTTTTTCCTCAGTGTTCAGGAGGACAAGGTCTTCTGTAAATAGAGAATTGCACCAAAGGTTGCACACAAATCACAGCATTCATTTGCTGAATGCTGGTTAGCCACTTAGGCTGAACGGGTAACATGAATGATAACAGTGAGCACAAGGATGCTCTTGTCCTCTTGTGTGATGTTTTGGTGACAGCAGTTGATTTACTGCTCCGTGAGAATGCAGCTGGTAGATAAAAAGCTTCTCCTGGAATAGCCCATCACATTTCAGCACTTAAGTTAATTGTAAGCACAAAGGGGAAATAAAAAAATTAACGGTCCAGTCCATAGCTATCTGCAGTGCATTTCGAGCCTTGGCAGAATTGCAAGTGCTCTTACGTACCTAGCAGTGAGAAATGTTTTCATAAATGCCACCAGCTGGAGATAAGGGTTCACAACTCCAAAATCGGCTGTAACTCCAAAATAGCAAATCGATCTATCTCAGGGTTTTATGCTCCTGCCATCATCCTGGCCTTTCTTAACACTGCCTGCCTTTCTCAACAAAATTTCTAAAAACAGGCAAGCTTAGTGGACCTCATTCAGTTTCTGGCATATATCTCCCCTTCCAGATCTAAATGTCTGCTCTGGAGACTGCTTATTTTATTAACTGATAATTTTTAAGATAGCTTGTTTCAGGATCTTTGGCGTCTTTTTCTCTGCTTGGGTTTTCAAAGTGCCAGCATTATGCAGTCTGTGGATGTTCGTTCCCTTGGCACAAGCCCACTGAACCTGTTTTCCTTCCTTGAATGGCACAGAGTTGCCGCCTTTATTTTCCCTGGAGAGTCTGTCCCTGCAGTATGGGAAAGTGCACCCAGAGTCCCACAAAGATCACCAGGTTCTTTGTGCCTAGTGGGATATGCAGATTAGCATAAACCCACTGACCATCTTTGAAACTGGGAGAGGTGGATTGGTCTTGAGAAAATGCAGTGTGAGACTGCATGCGTTTTTGCTCCATGTGCTCCAAACCTGAATGGGTTGAGCAAAGTGCATTTAACACGTGTGGGAGTTGTTGTGTGTATGTACAGACGTGACTTCTTGAAATTACTCTGCAGCAGAAGCATTCCTGGCATAGGCTTTCTTGTAGGGTGGGCAGGCTTTCAGTACCTGACAGCTAGAGCTCAGAAGGTATTGTAGCACAGCACTGCCTGGTCCTAGTATGGCTGCAGGAATGTCCAGGGTTATCACCACATTAATCTGTTCTGCTTGTCTATACCTCTTACAAATTAAGTGCCCTGCAAGCTGTGCACGTAGAGACCGTATGTCTCCCTTGTTACTTGCCTTTGTCCTTGTTTGCAGCCTTACTGCTTCCTAAAGTGGCTGTTGATTGTTGGGAATGCCTGTCCTGTGGGAGCTTGGAATGGGCACTGTTTTGTACGTTTACAGTTGCTTCTTGGTGGAGCTGGGTAACAGTTTTGGCTTTGAGACATTTCTGAAAGCTGAGTAATTTCCAAATTGGTTGGATCAGAGTGTTTTTTGCCACCATTAAATAAAGTTGAACACGTAAGGCTTCTAATGGATTGTGGGTTTAAAACATTTCTGAAGCAGATAACTCTTGTCCCAAAATAGGATGCCGTTTCTGCTAGCAGAGTTCAGAGAACAACAGTAATTTTCTGAGTGAGCTTATAAATTATTTATCTTTAGAATCGGCACCTGTGGGCAGAGGAGAGACTGTAACCAAATCTTCACGCTCCATGGATAGAAAGTGTTGCCTTTGTAGGCTTGCTCCTTTAAAGATCACAGATCCCTGTGAGATCATTGAACAAACATCTGAGCTACTATATATCATCTGAGCCTGACAGACTGGCTCTATGCTGAGGTGAGAAAAGGGGGTGTGAAACGTCCCTCCTTGATGTTGCTAAGTAAAATAATAATAATGATAATCTTTTATGTACGATCAAAACCTTTTGCCTTGTGTAGAGAAGTGATGAGGCCTGGATTTTGATATCACTCAAGTGCAGAAGTATAAAAGCAGTCCTCGGGAAGGATTTGGGACATGGAAAATTAGACTTATGTTTGGCTGGGCACAGAGGAGTTCACTGATAACAGCAGGACTGCGAGAAGTGACTGGCAGGGACAAAGGACAAACTAGTGGGCAGAGAGTTCACTTCCAAACTCCAGGAAGAAGTGTCCTGACTAGTGCTCAGTGAGCTGAGCAGAGGGAGATTGGCAAACACAAACTAAAAAGTGTCAGAGTAAACCTGGTGGGAACTGTGTGCAGAGGTGCCTCCACCAACCTTAGCAGTGGAGAGCAGGGTGAGGCACCTCTTCTCCCTACTTCCTGGCTCACTCATCTTTGCTATGTGCTGCTCAACTTTGTCCATGTGTCCAGCTCCAGACACTGAACAAGACTTCGGTGAGTTCCATCGGCTTTGGCTTCTCCACAGCAGGGCTGGAGCATGTACTCGTGTCTCGTTGTTACCCTGGAGCTTGTGGGCAGCTGCACCCACCTCTGCAGGCTGTTCTTCATCCCAGTGACCTCTTATAGTCTTACTGCCCAGCACTGTTGTTGCATCCCACATCAGTGGCATCCTGTTTCATATCTCAGAGGAGAAATTTGCCCTTGTTTGCTTTCACTTAATCTTTTCGTCTGGCTGAACTTTTTACTATTGGAAAAATATCATTCTTCCAGCAATTTTCCTGTACTCAGGGCAGAAAAGATGATGCCTTCTACTCTGGGAATGACGGATATGTGAGCTGGTGGGGGCTGTCTTACAGGCTCATGCTCTCAGCTCACAGCATTAGAGGACCCATGGGTCCTACCCTGCATGTAGTACAAGCTGCAGCTGCTGGATGCAGATCTGGGGCGGCAGAGCAGGATTTGCAGTGTGCTGTCTTACACGTATGTGGCATGGTTACACTTGAATCTGCAGCCCACATCTTTGTCTTTCCCATCAGACCCACTCCACATCCTCTGGATCCATAGATATGTGCTGTACACTCAGCATGTCTTGGGAACCTGAGTTGTGAAACTATCATAGCAACATCCTCCTCCTCTTCGTCTTAGCATTCATGAACATGGAATTAATAGTCATGGCTTGATCTGTGTGGGAGTGAGGAATGGTGCTAAAGCATCAGCACTGCATTTAGCTCCAGGATAGCTGCAAAGGTAGGGTAGTGTTGGGTCAGACAAAAGCTCTGTGCCACTGCTAGTCCTGGATGGGTGCTTTCCTGGAAGCCAGTGCGAAAGGCAGCTGCTTCCAGCGTGTGTGTAGCATTGGCAGTCTTAGTGGAGCCTCTCTCTGAACTTGGCTCCTGCAGACAGAGAAAGAGGAAAGGGAGAAGGAGATGAGTGCAGCTGGGGTTTGGGCAGAGTCTGTTGGGAAATGTGGCAGCTGTGTGTGTGTATTTTTATTTAACTTCTAATTATTTAGTTATGTTCTTTGTCTGTGATGTTTCTGGGGATTAATTTCAACAAAGACTCCAGCCTGCATCAGCAAATTTAAAGTTGCTCTGTGAGAAGTGTGATGGCACTTGGAAAAAAAAATAAAATCATTTTCCATATTAATTAAAAGTTACTACTGTAAAATTGATGTCAATTATCCAGCACTTTTTTATGGAGAGGCAATAGCCTCTTTGTAGTCCAAGTGTCAGCAGCCTTTTCATTACAATGAGAAATGTTGCTATTCAGTTGAATTCATGAGGAGAAACACTCAGAGACTACAAGTTGTTGTAGAGATTAAGGAGGGAGAAAAAGGGTAAGATTTGTACTAAACCTGGAATAAACAGGCCAGTTTGAGGACTGCAATGTAAAGTGCACATTTCTACTGGAATAGGAAAACCCTAGTGCCTCTTCCTACAGCCTCCGCCCGCTGAGCTGAGGGGACAGACTGCTGAGTTTGCTTGTGGTGTTTTGCCCTTCGACTAGGTTTGGGAGGTGGGACTGCCAGTATTCCCTCTGTGTGGTACGCAGGCAGTGACAAACACTCCACCATCTCTGCAGGGTGGACAGAAGGCTGCCCTCGGTCCTTCTGCCCTGTTGTGCAGTAGTGCTGATGAGAGGTTGGCATTACATGCTCCATAGACTGTCTGCTCCATCCTCTGGCATGGAACAGATGGGACAGAGCCTCTGGCTTTTCTGTCCTATGGGGGCTTGCTGGTCCTGACCTGGAGACCCTCCCCCATCCTGGCTATGTGAGCAGCAGGGAGTTAGTGAGGGGTTTTAACCTGGGCATTTAACCTGGGCATTGCTGGGGTGGTGTTTTGCCTTTTGCTTGATGTGAGCTCATTCAGTCAGTTCTGTTCCAACTTCTCCTGTGTCGTGATACTTAATGACTGTCTTATGGGCACAGAGGCTTTAGTGAGGTACTGGTGATGCTGACTGATTGCATTCTTGTGCTTTCCTACGCTGATTAAAAAGACGGTGTACAGACCTTGATTTGTTCTAGCTTCTGTTTTTCCTTTTATTTTTCTGTCATTACCCGTGCACACTTCCTGGAACCTACCCACTACCGGGTCCTTCACTGGGTGCTGTGAATTGCTGGTGCTCTCTAATTTTATGTTCCAGTAAGGCAGAGACTGCAGATGCAGATGATGAAAGATTCTGCAGGTTAAAAAGTTACTAAGCAATGAAGCAAATGACGTCTGCCAGATAGATGGGCCCTAGAGCTGCATGTTGCCCATTAGGTTTTACTGCTGATGCAGCTCCCCCTGTGGCCTTGCTGCTAACAGTAGCAGTGTTCTCCTGGGCACAGTGGGGATAGGAGAATGCTGCATGTAATCCCTGTGTTTCCCCAGGACAGGATCTTCCAGGAGGATCGGTCTCTCCTGGGGGAGTGCAGTATGTTGGCTCTTGTTGAGGACCAGTCAGAGGGAACAGCTCTGATGCAGTAAGGAAGAAGTTGGTGCATAGTGACTAGTACAGCAGAATGATGGTCTGTTTTGAATGCTGAAAATCTCAGGGCAGTGGCAATTGCTTCTGGGGGAAATGGTTTCAGAGCTCATGTTCACAAGAGTCCACTGACCCAACCAACCAAGATTGTCCATCCAGTTTGCAACGTATTGGTGAGCTGGCGGATGGAGCAAAGTAAGGAGCCACAAACTGAAATAATCTTCTTCCTCTGTGTGAAATAATCTTCTTCCTCTGGCGTGGCATGGGTGGGATGCTGCAGAAAGCTGAGCCTCACATCCTTTTTTTTTTTCTCATCCAAAAGTCACTCCTTTGGAAGCCAGCCCTCCTGCCATCTTCCTAAGGGGATGCCTCTACTCACAAGTTGTTGGTGTTACTGGAGAAGGAGAGTTTTATGAGGCATGGGCAGTTGTAGCTGCAGGAGGAAGATGAAATCTGAATGCCAGAGAAAGCATTTGCTGTTCAGAGCAGCTCCTGAAAAGTTAGTTTGGGGACACACATGCAGAGACCTGAATCTTCAACGTTTCTCTGGAACATCTGGAAAGCAGTCAGTGAATGAGTGGTGGGGCAGGGGGTTAATTTGATGGCAAATTATCTTTAGATTACAGTGGTGCAGCTCCACTGAGCTCTGGTTTGTTGCAGAGGGAAAAATGAGCAAATGTAGCTTCTGGGGCTGATACAGGTAACTGCAGCAAGGGAATTCAACAGCCTTCCCTCTTCTTGTATTGACCGTGTCTGAGTTGCTTGCTTCCGTCATACTGCTTTTTTAAGACTCTGATCCCCCTAAGGTAACCTACAAAAAGACTTTTATATTGTGACTCCATTAGGGGTTTTTATTTTGTTTTTTTTTTTCACTGCAAAGATCCAGTAAACCATTAAAAAAAAAAAAAAAGCTTCCCCTGCATGTTTTTTCTTGCAGTCTGAGGGGTGTCACATCAAGTTCCTTGAAGAACATCTACTGTCTGATTTCGTCTGTCCTTGTGTGACACTAAAACTGGTGTTTTTCCAGCTTCTCATAAGATTGTAAAAATCTGACTGTTTAAAATCTGTTTGGAAGAGCAGCTAAAAGTCTCTTCCTTAAAGTCCCTTCTCACACTTGACCATCTTGGAATTCATGTTTTCTAGACAAGAGACTTCCAAGAAGAATTGGTTGAACAAGACTTTGAAGGAGAAATGTTTTAATCTCAAAATTAAATTGCTCTAGTTCCTTTTTATCTGACAGAAAGATGCAGATAAAGATCTTGTGTGTTTAAGGAAGAAGGCTGTTCTTCCTGCAGTAGTTTTCCTGAGCAAAAGTCAAAGCAATGTGTAAGAAGGGCAAAGGATGCTAACACACAGTCTTCTATTACACAGAGGATGTGAGGTTTTTTGTCATCTGTGTAGGAAGTTGATGCCTTTTAAACCTTCCTGTTAGATATTCTTAATAACTTCTGCTGCTCTTTGACCTGTCCTCTGTCTAGAAGCTGCATATTAAAGAGCAGATGAAATCATCTCAAGGATGGCAGGTCCTAATCTCAGTAATAGTTTCTATCCATTACAAGGTATGAAATTGAAATGATCGCTGAGTGGGTTTATCTCTGATCCCACGTAGCATTTTTTCTCAGCAGCAGCAAGAAAGGGAAATTATCAGGCAGTGGGGAGAAGCTGTTTATTTTTAACTTACCCTTTCTTTTTAAGTTCTATTTCATAATTAAGGGAGATAAGGAGTGGAAGCCAATGAAATACATAGCTGAAGGGATAAGCTCATCTCAAGCTCACTGCAGAGATTACAATAAGTAACAGAGTAGAGACTTTGGGGGCCTCTTTTTCCTTCCCTGTCCTCATCCTAAAGTATCAAACTGAGTTCTGAGTTGCCTTTCAAAGGTGATGCAAGAGGGCAGATTTATAGGATTCTGATTACAGAGCTCACTGCTGCCCTCAGTTTACTTCTCTTCACCATGGTTAGAGGATGCCTCTCTTGAGTATCTGAAGAGATCTCTACTCAGAGCTAGCAAGGAGGAATCCTGATTGTTCCTAATGAAACATGTGCATCCACTGCGTGATCACAACTGCGTGACATTGTGCATGCCTGTGTGTATGGGAATACAAGGAGACTGAAGGGAAGGTTCCTGGGGAGTCGGGTAGCCCTGAATAAAATGCCTTTGCTCCTGAATTACTGCTAGAGAAGCCTGTTCAACTCCTCACCTTTCAAACCAGGTTCTTCCTCTGCAGCTTATTAATCTTGGTCAATTTGGCTTCCTCTGATTGACAGGAGCAAGCTGCCAGATCTTTTATTGCTCAGAAGAAGGTGCATTATGCTATTACACTCTGTCCCTAGTGGATAGTTATTCCTGTGCCCAGGTGGCTTTCTTTCATCATTGCTCTTGGCTCTGCAATACTTCTTGTAGCTTCTGTACACCGGAGCAAGAAGGGCAGGCTGAATTTGGAGATGGATGTCATTGCAGGGGATTCTTTGTGCCAGCGGAGCTGACAAACAGAACAGCATTAGGGAATGAGTACTGGAGAGGAGGCTGTGAGCCTTTGCAACACTGGCCAGCTGTTCTTAAATAACATTAGAGAATCAGAATCAAAGCAGTTGGAAAAGGCTTCTGAGACCTTCAAATACAAATGCTTATTCTTATCCCTAGCTTGTGTCTGCAATGCTGGAGGACAGCTGAGCTGCAGAAACTGCTGCAGTCTCTGGGAAATCTGGGAACCACTTTTGGAACCCCCTTTTTGCCCCCAGTCCTCATTTGGATGATTTCCTGTAGCTTCTGCCACCTCAGGCCCTAGCGTGAGTGTCTCAGTGCACCACTGCCACATGCAGAGTTTGGGGGAAACAAGCTTTTGAAGGAACCCTAAGCAACTTTAGATTTTTTATAATAAGAATAATTAAGAATAGTTCTTAAAATAAAGGATGTAAGGACAAGATTCAGTCCTGCCAAGGGCAGGAGCTGCCAGCTGCCTAAAGGGGCAGTTGAGAGTAGTGCTTACATTGTTGGCAGTACAAGAGGAGAAGCGCAAGGGCTCCTCGTTGTTCTGGTCACTGTTGTCTTCAATCCTCTGCAATGCTCTTCTTAGGATCTTTTCTGAATTGTGATGCCTTGGAGCAGGGTCCTCTTCCTTTGCAACTTTTACCGTGAGTCTGACTGAAGCTTGTCATAAGCAGGGGTTACCGTAGTGCAAAGCTCAGATATTCTGTTTAGCTCTCAGAGCAAATGGCAACAGCCTAAGAACAAAATTCATGTATTTAGGAGAATCATTTCAGGCATACGTTTGCCCAGGAGTGTTGACCTCTATGGTTCCTTGTAGGAAGATTATTGTCACTAACCATCTCACAAATGCTTTGAGGAATATGTTAGTCTATGCAAGGCTTTAAAGCTAAAAATCATTGTGGGAGTCCCTCTTGGTGTTCCCTAGTTAGGAAAATGAATAGTTCAGTAGGACAGATGTGTAACTATGAATTTGCAAGTATAGCCCAATGCTGGGAGCAGAGTAGGGCAGTAATAAAAGCTGGAACTGCTTTGGTTGCAGTGAAGGCCAATAGTAAAGTATCTCCTGGGCAGAAAGACCTGGATTCACATCTTCACATCTTTCTAAAAGCGGAGTCCATACCAGGGCTGGTCTTCTCTTAGTGCCTGTCAGAAGCTTGTTCCTATCAGGAGAGACATGCAGTGCTCTGTATGGAAGCTGACCTGAGCAGCTCTAGAAGCTGGTGATTAGCAGGCTGTGAATGGTGATTCACAAGCCAGGAGGGAAGTGTGATGGCAAAAGTAACCTTGGAAGGACCATGGGGCTGGGAAAATCTGTGTTTGTATTATGCTTCTGTGTTGCATCTGGGTGTACACGTGGTAATTAGCTGCTTGATTTATTAATATGTTGAATTCTGATGAGAGAAAGCTGCTGCTATCATGGATATAGGTTCCATCTACCATTCTCATGAATGGAGAAATTCTGTAAATTTCAGGACTGTTCCTTGGCATTAAGAAGACTTTAGTGCCCATCTCCATGTTGTTAATCGTGAGCCAGATATTGGCTGTTAAAGCCACCTCTGTTGTGAAAACAGGTGCCAGAGCTGTGATCTATCTCCTCCTGTGCTGAGGAGTCTGTGGATACTAATTCCTATGCTGTGTTTGGCTGTTTCTGGCAGGTTTTGGAAGTGGTACGGTCCAACTATGACACGCTGACCCTGAAGCTGCAGGACGGACTGGACCAGTACGAGCGCTACTCAGAGCAGCATAAGGAGGCTGCCTTCTTCAAAGAGCTGGTAAGCTGCCTTCACCCTGAAACACCAACAGCCCTCTTCCAGAGCCTTTGCTTATGGCCTGGGCAGTTGTATTTGGGGTGTAGCTGAGCACCCGTTACTCCACTGGACTGCCTCCAAACACAGGACAGGAGCAGGATCTGGACAGACACTGCATGTCCTAGAAGATCTGAGAGCTTCCTGGAGCTCCCTGTGTGGCTGAAGAGGAGCCTCCAGGCTGCTTAGGCCAGCACCGGTCAGACGGTCTCTGTCCCTTTTGCCATGGGATTTGCTGTGCTTTGTAGTGGTAAATGTGTATGGGGAGAAGCTGACTGAGCTTACTGCTCCCACCTGGGGTTAATCACGCAGAGCCACTTTGCTTTTTTCCTGTTGTTAAGGGGACCGTGAAGTTTGGGACTGGTGAAACACCTTCCTGCTTGCTGCTTTCTTCCATCACTGACAAAAAAGGGTTCCCAAGCAAAGGAAGTGAAGGCATTCCCTAGAAATGTCTCCACCTGCAAGAGGAGAAGACTGATGGTCTTCTCACAAAAGAGCCACAAAAATTATAGAGCAAAGACAAAAATGAATTTAAATAATTCAGGTTGGTAGTTCTAATTCTTCAGCAAGCCAACTTGCTTACCCTGCTCCAGAGAGCCCTGATGGAACTTTTCTAGTCCGACAGCCTCACGAGCATGAAGGCAGTGTTTTTGTAGTGGCTGGTGTGTGAGGGAAGCCTCACTCTTGAATCATTACAGCTTCACCAAAGGGAGGGATCTCTAACTTTGGCAGCCTTCTCCACCAGTCTGAGAACTGATTGTTTCTCCCAGCTCTGTCCCTGCTGATTGATGAGTAATTGATGCCTGCCTACTCTGTCACGAGTCTCCATGAGTTTGGGCATGTTGTTGTGCATCCCTCTGTCAACTCTGCTCCAGAACAGGCACCGGAATTGGTTCTGTTTCCTTTTACAGAGTGCTTTTAACTCTCTTGGAGTCATTCCAGCCCTGACATTGGGTAGTATGTGGACAAAAGCACTTTCAATTGCTTCTATGTTATTTTTCTGTGTTACTTTGTGCCTCTTTTTGTCTCTCTGGCCTGCTGTTTGACATAGGTTTCCTGGAATACATGCAAAGAAATATGGCTGTAGCCTTCCTGTGACACAGGCTTCTTCTCTTTACCACACCCTGGAAATAAGACACATTCCTGTTTCTGTTGTCATCTGTTCTGTCCCAAGGGCTCCCACCCTCAGCCAGCATCTCCTTCCCCTTGGCCACATGACTGCTCTGCTTCCTGCATGTCCCACTTTCCACTTGGCCTAGCAGAAGCTCAGGCCAGTCATTCCAATTGATTAAAATGACATTCTCAGTCCTATGATCATCACAGCCACAAAACACTTCAGCTAAAATTATTTTCTTCCTAGACCAATTTCCTATTTTTTTCAAAATCCCAATTTTGTATCATTTAAGAATCTGTTTATCATAACCAGCCCGTCATCTCCCTTCTGAAAACTGCCCATCCAGGTACCCCTGGGACCCTCTCCTCAAGAGCATATGAAAGCCTGAATAATTACTGTATAAATGTGCCGATTTGACCCAGTTGTGAATCTGTTTAATCCACATCTCTAGATGCCCTGAGAATTGGGACCCTATTAAATGTTCTTTACTCACAGCGACAGAAAATCCCCTGCATTCCATTAAGCCGTTCCCTCAACACAGTGGGAAATGAACCTGATACGTTATGATTTGTCTTCGGCAAATCCAGTTGGCCTCCCGGCCTCCTCGCTCTGTTTTTTCTCTAGGTGCACAGTAACTGATGGCTTTATTAATTGTTCTAACAACTCATCAAAAAGGCCCTAATCTGCCCTGTCCTTCCCATAGCCCCTTCAAATCAGGTACTTGCTTTCTTTTTGTGAAGCTTTTGAGTCTTTACTTCAGCTTCTGTTGCTGGTCTGATGTTGGATAATACCCCCCTACCCAGTGCTTTGTGTTTAACCTCTGAGGTTTGCAGGGTTTCATGGAGGGGGCGGAGGGAAGTTGCTGCAATTCTCTTTGTGGACTGTACCAATGGAGCAGGGCTGGTGGTGAACTACAGGTTTCTGAATTCACATTGATGCCATCAGGTCTTCCTGGACAGGATCTGTTTGCAAATAATTCTTCCCAGATTCTGCCAGTTTTTCTTATCACTATCTGCAAATATTTGCATCAAAGCAAACCCTTCTTGGGTGGGGAATGACACAGAGGAGACATTTTCCTTTTCAGCTGCCTTTTTATCTCTCTTTACTCCCATTAAGTAGGTGAGCAGAAGCTTCTCCAAGCCATTCTGGGGGCTCCTTTATGCTTAGAAATCTTGTTCTCACTCCTTTGACCTGCTTTGCTAATGCACTGCTTCGCTTCTCTTGCTTTGCCTCAGTGGTGCTCTTTCTTGCTAATCCCAAAGAAAAATCTGCTTTCTTCTCCCATTCCCTTTACAAAGAGATTTTCAAAGGCTGCAATACTGCGGCCACATTGTGGTGGAAAGTGATGTGCAGATTGTTTTATTAGCTGGGTTTTTTGGCATGTTGTGCTGCCTTTGAGGGGCTAAAGGAAGGAAGTTAGGAAGTTTTCTAACACTTTTTATTTCTTTTCCTTTGAAGCCTCAGGGATGTCATTTGAGGTCTGTGCTGCTTTGATAGAATGAATGGTTTGGATGTGAGCTTTTGGACCCTCACGTTGCAGCTGGAGGAATGTGTGGAAAGAGATTTCAGCATCTTTCCAAAACATTCACTATCTTTGCAGTTAGATATGTTTCATTAGTCTCAACATAGTCTGATTAGGGATTGATTTCTACAGGGGAAATTATGTTAGACTTTTAATTAAGTGTAGTAGTGAGTGTAAACCTTCTTCACATTGTACAAATAATTTAAGGGCTGCTTGTTGATTAGGAATAGGTTTAATTGATGAGACTTGCTGTGAAATAGGAGTGTTGGTACAACCTTGCACACTTCCAGCTCTAATGACACAAAACTAGAACTTAATCATGTTTTCCCCCCATGGTTAATACCCTTGCTTCATCCATTCTTTCATTTGCTCATCCTTCCACAGGTGATGTCAGCATATCATGCATTTCCCATTCCTTCAATGTTTGTGGACTAATAGTAAAAAAACAATTTTAAAGCTCTTCTGGCCCTAGTTCTCCAGGATACTCCATACAGAAGCAAGAGAGGATATGTGCTCTGTTTGTACTTCCTAGCAGAATGAATGTTAAATCTCTGACCTTAATTTCTGCAGTTTTGGGGCCTTTGTGTAAGCCAGTCTGGAGGGATCTGGTAAATTCCAGGTAAATTCTGGCAGCCAGGCCAGGGCTGCCCACTGCACCAAGAGCTAGGAGAAGTCCTGGGGTGTATCTGTAGGGAGCAGCTTAGGTAGCCTACAGGAGGCTTCCAAAATTTATCCTAGTTACAGACTGACACCTCCCTGTGTAACTGTCTGGTCTTCCAACTCCAAAAGGGAGATGAGCTCTGGCTCCCTGTGCTGAGCCCTGGTGCTGGAGATAACTTGATTTAACTTTAATTTGAGCTATTCTTACCTTTTAAGCGGGTTGGCTCAGGCTGATTTCTCACAGCAGAAGAAATGCTGGGCAGAGATTTGTGTAAACGTCACTCTTGTGTGTTATCATGCCCACTCTTCTCTGCAGTTTGTGTTAAGGCAGATCTACAGTCACCTAGACTGCTCTTGACAAAAGTTTGTGTTTAAAGCTTCTCTTGAAACCTGAAGCTGTCTTTATATTAAACTAGCTCCACAGTAGCTTCAGGTGAGCTCCTCCACTGCTTCCCATAGGTTTTAAAAGTATTTCCTCTTTTCCTGTGTAAATCTTCTTTGTCTAAATTAGGCTGAGTATTTCTTGCCCCATCCCTGGGGAGCCAGATAAATATTACTCACTGTTCTCTTTCTGACCTCATTTTACATAATGGAGTGTGTTTGCTCTATTCCTTCTTCTCTTTGCAAACTAATCAGGCTAATTAATTTCTTATGGTCTACCCCATAGCTACAATTTCTGCTAAGCCCTGTGTTCTCATTGTGCCATTCCAGCATCACTTTCTGGGCTTGCAGAGACTCCTTCTTGGAGACCTTGATGTGCATACAAGCTGGGAATCTTCTACTGCTGGTGCCTGACTTCTGGCAGCAGTTCCTGAGGCCAGGAACTCATTACTACTGGTACTTTCTGTTGCTGGGACCCACAGAAATGCTTTTAGTCAGAATAAGGATACTGGCTTACATTGTTTGTAGCATCTGCCCCTTTTCTTCAGGCAGTCATATTCCCCAGGGCAGAGAACTCCCCTAAGATCGTTATTCATGTTCTTTCCTTTCTGTGAGAACTGACTGGATCACTGGCATTGGAGCACTTTGCAGGAGTGGGACCAAATCCTGTCAGTGGGACTCTTGCCTCCTGGCAGCAGGACAGCCCCATGCCAACCAGTGTTCTGGAGACCACTTGCAGTGGTGTTTAACACAGGGTACAACTGTGTTTATCTTGCAAGACGTAGTCCCAAACTATCTGAGGATGGAGTAAGTAAAAAGACACCTAAAGAAGAGAGTTGAGGGGGTGCTCCAAGGGAACAAAGATGACTGGGGTCTCTGCCAAGTATCTTGATGAAGAAGAGTTTGTGGTTTCTGCAGATGACATAAAACTTAAGTACTTTGTCTTTTAGGGTAGACATCTTTGCTGGCATGCTCGGGTTGTTAGGATATATGCAATGGGGCTCACTGGGGTTCATTTCACAGCTTTCCCTGTTAACCTTCGCAGTTTTGATTTCCTTCCCTCTCTTACACATTATGCCTTTTGGGCAGCTTTCTGCCCTTTCCGTGTGTTTTTCTTACCAGGGTAGCAAGTGGGACCCTTGGCAGTATGTGTATGTGTGTGTGTATATATATATGTGTGTGCTCTTCCAGCCCCCAGTGTTGGATTCCTCATTATGCATCTGTATAATTCTTCCCCCAGTGCTTTTATAAACCACAAAACACTAACCAGGTCAGCAACAACCTTATTATCACAGGCTCCGAGTCTCTGGGAACTGTAATCCTGTTGTTTGGATGAGCTTGTGTCAGTTTTGCTTTCTGTCACTGCTTCACAGTCCCTGACACAGATGATGTTTGACTTTGTTTTCTCGTTGCCAAGTGCAGCTGAGACTGAGCCCAGTCTGGGGCTTGCCTATTTGGTCAATGAGTCTGCAGGCACGACGGGGGAAGGGAAGCTGCTGTCAACAGGGCTGCCCAGCTCTTCTTTGTGTTCTGTGGGTGACCAGAAGTCCGTGTGTCATTGAGGGATAAAGGTGTCTCTTCTTCAGAGACGGTCAGTGAGCCAGCTGCACGTGTGCAGCACTCGGAGTACACACAGCTGGCTCCGAACCCAGGGGTTTCTGCCAGACAGGGTGATAATTTCCTTTTCCTTTTCCTTTTCCTTTTCCTTTTCCTTTTCCTTTTCCTTTTCCTTTTCCTTTTCCTTTTCCTTTTCCTTTTCCTTTTCCTTTTCCTTTTCCTTTTCCTTTTCCTTTTCCTTTTCCTTTTCCTTTTCCTTTTCCTTTTCCTTTTCCTTTTCCTTTTCCNTTCCTTTCCTTTCCTTTCCTTTCCTTTCCTTTCCTTTCCTTTCCTTTCCTTTCCTTTCCTTTCGTCTGTATCTTTGGCTCTGTGGGTTCTGGAGCAGGACAGAGGCCATGGCACTGCATTAATCCAGGAAATGCTTGCTGGCAGTCCAGTGGGCACTGATAAAATAGGATCTTTAAGCTGCAACCTGGGAGTGCTCACTTCCCCCATCTCTTTGCCCCTGAACAGGAAACACATCATAGCTCATATATCCACACAGAGCATCTTCTCCCATCCCCATTTCATTGGGAATTTACTCTCTTTGCTGGCATGTCACTGTAGACATTCCTTTTTTTCCAAGAAACGGCTGAACCTCAACATTTCCTTGCTAGGCTGGAGTCTCAGTGGGAGCTTGCTGCAGCAATTGCTATGGAACTGTAAATGCAGAACAGCTTCATGCTGAGCATGGAGGTCAGCAGTGTCAAAACTACCAGGCTCATGAGGAGCCAAGAAGAGTCCTGTGGCTAAAACATCTAATTTTTTTTTCTGTCAGGTTCGCTCCATCAGCATCAATGTGAGGAAGAACCTTGCTTTCAACACGCTGAGCCAGGAGCTGCTGCTGAAGGAGTTCTCTACGATCTCTTGAAGCGGGGACGCTGCTGCTGCGCCGGCTGAGCAGAGGGGCCCGCGTGGGCAGGGACACTCAGCTCTGCGGCCCGTCGCCCCTTGCCTCCTGCCTGCAGAAAGGACTGCGTTTCTTTTAGGGGAACGCCTTGCTGCTGTGTGCTTGATCCCAAAGGAATGTGTTTAAACAGAACTTGGGCTGAGGAGAGGTGATTGGCATGTTGAGGAGGAAGCAGTTTTTTATGGTGCCATGGGAGTGGGAAGCCATTCCTGTGACATAGCAATGGGAGATTCCCTCCACAGCCTCAGGGAAAATGCACTGGAAACCTTTGTAGCAGAGCTGGGGAGAGCTCACAACTGAAATAATAAACCAGCCCAGCTGTGTGAAACTGTTCTGGGTAGAGATTGCTCACCTGCTCTCTGGGGAAATCTCTCTGGTCCCAGGTGAGGACTGTTCTTTTCCATCAGCCTGGGCCAATGTGTGCTCCTGCAGCATAAGTCAAATCCATTGCTATCCCATTGGGAATAGCTTAGGATTATAAAACAGTTTCCTCAAGGAGCAGGCCTTGGTTACTGCTGTCTCCTGATGTCAGAAGGTGTCGCTTCAACCAAGCCATCGGATCACTGGAGAATGGGAAACTTTGCCTCCAAGGCTGTTGGCTTACAGGGTCCAGTGTGAGCCGGTATACAAGAGTGTGGGTCATCAAACAGAGCACTTTGTTACTGGAGACCAGCTGGGCTTGGGGTCACTGTTGCTTCCAGTAGCCTCAGTTCATCTGCTGTTTCTAAGGTAGACAGACATTTTTAGATAACTGGTTTCCATGGGGCAGAGGATAGGCTACTCTTTCTCCCCACTCACCTTATTGTCCATCAGAGACCGCTTTGCAACAATCCTCCTCTTCCTCACAGGAACATCTGCCTTGCACGTGTTTGCAGGTGCCTGGTGACCTTCATAAATGAAGACGTCTCCAGTTTTCCCCTTGTGTGTAGCAGCACACAGTTAAAATGCATCTGGAGAAGTAGTGACTTCACTTTCTTGCCCTCCTGTCTTCACCAGGTGACTTACAGCCACGGTCTGCTTAGGGCTTCCTAAGGAAGAGCTCTGGGATGATGCTGTGGGGCACAGGCAGACCTTTCTGCTCCCAGAGCTGGTGCTTCAGAGGTGCCCAGATCTGGCGGAGCCTGTTCAGAGTGCTGTGTCAGGCTCCCAGCTCAGGAATACACAGCATAAATACCCATTCCACACCTGTTCCCTGCTCATGCATTTTCAGCTCCCACCAGTGATGTTATGGTATTAGGATCTGGCCTGACTTGGTGGACTGAAGTAGAGAAGTTATTTACATGCCAGATCCACAGGTTTTTTTCCTCCCCTCTAGAAAACAGGTGTTTTATTTAAAAAGTGCCTAGTCCCGCTCTTAGCCTTGTAGGTTAGTGTGAGTAATGTAGATGTCATGCTCATTTACTACCATTTTTAGGCAAGGCTTTTTTCATGCTAATGTGTGTTAATTGTCTTAATGTTTCATCTTACCTGCTATGAGCATGGGAAACTGAGAGCTGTGTCCTTGGCCACCCACTGGGCACAACACCCGATGAAGTCTGTATGTTTTCCTTGGGAGCACTGGCTTCTCTCAGCAGATGATATTATTCCTCAGCAGGGAATTGTCTGGCTTTTAACAGCTAAGCCAGACATTTATTTGCTTTCTGCCATGCAAGTGTATGGGAATGTGTATGTGTCAGAGGGACAATGCTTAGGAGAGCAAGGAGGCTCCATAAAATCACTGCTTGAGAACAGGCCAGGGCATGTAGAGGAGGCAGCTTCTCCAGTGGAAAATGAGGAACAGTTGTTTGCAGGATGTGATGCTTGTCTGGGAGGGATAGAGAGGGATCTCACCTCTGAGGGAGGAGTTCCTTCTCAAGGGGACTTGAGGTGCAGCCCCAGCATTGTGACTGTTGGAGCATTGAGTCATCTAGCTGTCCTCATGCCTCCTGTTCTCTGAGCCCATTTAGGCTGAGCCTAGATACATACATGAGAGAGTTAGGGATGAGTCTGCTTCTGACTCGGAAACCTGTGGAATTCTCAGCTTCTCACTCTGAGCTCAGCTATCCTGTCTCCATGAGGATGCTCCCTTGCTGGGATGATCATAGAAGCCTGGGCATGTGTGAGATCAGTTCCTGAGCCCAGCCCTCATCCAAGTCTGAGCTGGGGAAGACTGTGATACATGTCCTCTTGTCACACTGTCACTGAACCAAGCACTGTAAATGGATGTACATACAAACCTAAAACTCAATAAATAGAGAGCCCTGCCTGTTTGGAGTGTGCAGTGTTTGTCCTTCATAGGAGGGAGAGTGCGGTGGTTGTGGGAGTGGCCCTGTCACCATTTGGTGGCACACTGGCTGCAGCAGGGCTATCACCTGCCCTTGGTCTCTTCCTGCCTGTGCAGAGGGAGGTTGCCATGCTGCACAGTGATACTTTGTCCTTGGTCCAGTCTGCAGGTACCAGTAGTCAGCATCCCTCTTCCTCTTACATGTTCCTGTGGCTGGCACTAAGGAAACCATGAGCAAGGCTGAGAGCCCGTGAGCGAGGGATGCAGGGACCTGCCTGTGTGTGGTGTGATGCTCTCTGTTGCTGGTGTCAGCAAACTCCTGCTCACAGATTCTGCTGCACATTTGCCTACTTTGTTAAACACCCTACTACTACTTGTGTTTTGAGGCCAGCTTGAGCTGAGCAGAAAGTCATTTAAATCTTAATGTTCAGCTTCAGGATGTGTGTGACAGCCTCAGACTTTCCCGTATCTGATCTGAGCAGGTGAGTGTATTTTGTTATATCTAATTCATAACTCTGTCTGTTATTGGAAGAGCTGTTTCTGAGGTGAGGCTTGGGGAGTGTGGGGAGAAATCAGATTGCTACCTTTAAATTATGCAGCAGCTCCAGGGAGACAAATATTTTACAAAATAATGACCTGGAAGAGAACTGAATTTGAGCTAAACTTTGGAGGAGTTACTAGGAGGTGTTTTGTAAGTGCCACTGTGATTTTTGATCTCTTTTTCCTTAGCTCTTACAGGCCCCGCTTTTTGTGCAGACTCGCGAGAGAGGCAGCTACTCAGGAGCTGAGTGTTCCCTGCATGGGCCAGCAGCTCCAAATGGTGCTCTGTCTGTTCTTTGGAGTTACCAGGAACAGGTAGTAGCAAACCCTTGATCATGTACAGTAGCCAGAGGGTAGGGTGCACCTTTGCCCACGTGCTGTGTTTGGTTTGCAGATCTCTTTGTCCCTCCTTGCCAAGGCTATTGCCTGCTCTGATCCCATATCCATGGCACAGGGGCCATTCCTCTGCAGGATTGAGCTGCCTTCCATGTGAGCGTGTCCTGGGGTGCTTTTCTCTTCCTACTTGAAGAATTGAACGCTCGGGGGTCCTGCACACTGTTGCATGGCAGATGTCAGGAGAAGTCCCAGAAAGAGATGTCTCCTAGACAGCACTTGCACAAGGGATCAGCTCCATTGTGCTCCACCTGCTTCCCCACACTTCCTTCTCAGGGTGGAGCTGCTCTCTTTCCTCGCTCCCATTCCAGTACAGGGCAGGCAGAGGGAGTGGCTGTTCCCCCTGCCAAGTCACAGCTGGTGCTGTGTGTATCGGGACACAGGTGTGCGGCCAGAAGTCAATGGTAAGATTTACAGCTGGCTCTTGGCACTCAAAAGCAGCTATTGGTGTCAGCACTGAGGCCTTTTGGGTATTTATTCTCATCTCCCGTGGGGGTCTGTTTTCCTGTTTGGTACTTGTTGGTATGAGCAGGGTTGTGCTGGACAGAAGTATGATGGGATTTTTTTGGCAGATGAGCCATTGCAGTAACCTGAAAGGAAAGAGGTAAAGCCCAGCTTTGGAAAGTGTAGAAATCCAAAGGGGCCAGGATAAGATGTGCTTTTCCCCTGGTGGCAACTTATTAATGCCTTGCTGATGTTTTCAGGGGGAGGGCAGACAGAAAAATAAATGATGAATGGAAGTCTGGACCGGGAGTCTAGAGGAGGGCTGTTGCAAGGCTGGTGGGATCTAGAGGCCCCTGGGGCTGCTGAGAGTCCCTTGTGCTAGTCAGAGCCCTGGTTCTCTCTACCTAGAGCACAGTGTGGTTGTGCCCAGGGCGACACTGATCAATATTTAGTGATCCCAAATGCATATGATAAGCAACACCCTCGATTGAGCATTGCTGAATGCTGTTGTCTTTCTAAAACTTCTTTGGGCCACGCTGGCAGGTGCTCAGGGCTGCAGACCTCAGATCTGACCCAGCATGGCTGTCACCCCTCAAGGTTGTGACTGACTGCAAAGAGAGATGCTCAGGATGGGGCTTCCCTAGCCTCTGCCCTACAGCTGCCCACTCATCACTCAGGACCAGCAGCTTGTGCTCAGAGGAGCCCTGCTCTCTGGGACAGAATGGGACTCCCCTGAAGCCCCCAACATCTCAGCACATCCCAGAGGGCCAGAACACGCACAGGGTCCTGTGCTGCCCTCTCCCAGCTTGGCAGCTGCCGGAGCATGGGCTGGGCCATGCTCTGCAGCCTCTGCTCTCTGTGCTGTCCCTCCAGGGCTAATTGAATCATGTGGCTGGAAATTGAATCCAATTGAATAGATTAAATGAGCCGGGCTTGCCACTCATTGCAGCACAGCTCAGAGCCTTGCCAAGCTGCTGCCAGAGGATGGGAGCTCCCAGGAGTCCCCTGGGGGCAGGAAGGGGTTGGGGAGATGAACACCCACTGCGCTGGGCTGCTTCTCCAGCTCTGCTGTGAGAGATGAACCCTCAGCCATTTCTCAGTGATGTGCAGCCTGGCTGTGTCCCAGGGCCCACAGGTCACTCTGCTACAGCCATACAGAGGTTGGGTTGGCTCGTTTCCCTTCTGAAGCAATTAATGACTAATTAGCTGGAGCTCCCCTGCTCCAGGGTTCAGCCAGGGCCCTCCCAACAGTGTGCAGGGGCTGGGATGCTCTAATGACCTCTGGCTACTCAGGAGTTCCAATCCTGTTGTTCCCGCAGCCTGCAAGTGGAGCAAGTGATGCTCCAGCAACACCCACCTACAGCACCCCAGCCCCATGCCCTGCTTTTGGCTCTGCTGCAGCCATTGCCAGGCCGATGGGATGGGATGGGATGGGATGGGATGGGATGGGATGGGATGGGCAGCTGAGAGTAGAGTGCTGAGACCGCAGTCACAGCGGAGACATCCCCTCCCATGGAGGTGAGCTCGGGCACAGGGCCCTGCTCTGGCAGAGCAGGAGGACACGTGTCCACAGTGTGGACTCGCTCATGACAGAGATGCACATCTGTTCTCATAGCAGACCTGAGCTGCTGAAAGAGTCCCTGGTGTGGCATCCAGCCTGGCATAAATGAAAGTTGGAAATAGTATCTAGTTCCTCTTTAATTAAAACCTGAGCCCACAGGCACTGAGCACACAAACATGAGACGCTTTGTAATGCTGGGAGGGCTTGTAAGACTCAGGGTATGTCCTGAGCCCAGGAATGCTCCAGTCTCCACTCCCCAGACCAAGTCTTTTCTTCACACAGATTTTGCATCTGTTATGCAGAAGTGGCAAAGAAACATTCTGGGTGGACACCGAGACCCCCTTCAGCCCTCCCAGCAGTGAGGCCATGCTGGGGAATCCCCCCTTTCTGGAGACATAAGCAGAGGCAGGTGACTGGCTTTCCAGGATACAGAGTGTGATGCAAAGTCCTTTCTCCCTCCTGCACACACAGATTTCTCACACCTGCTGGTTTGCATTTGACAGAGGAGTTCCCCTTCCTCCTGCAGCATTCCTGCTTGCAAGGCTCTCCCAGCAGCTTGCTGCATCATCTGTTCCTCCTCCAGCTTTGCAAGATTTTTCAGCAGCTGAAATTCCCCCCGGGTCTGAATCTCACAGTGGCTCCCACCTGCCCATGTGTCTCTGCAGGGTGGGTTAGTGGAGATGGGAGCAGCCCTCCCCTGTGTGTGTCCTGGCTGATGTCCCCCTGGGGCATCACCTTCCAAGGACCTGCTGGTCTGCTGTAGCTGTTCCAAGATTCCAGAGACCCATCTATCCACAGAGACAAAGGGGCTTGTCTTGGTCTCCTGTCACACAAATCCATTTTCTCTGCAGATGTAGTAAATACTGTAGTTTATTCCTGAGGCCATTTGCCCCACCTGGAGCCCTCCCCAGACACTTGCATGGCCATGAACATTCCTCCTCCAGACTGGGGGCCAGTCTGGGTCCTGGGAGGGGAATAGCCTCTGGTGCAGAGCTGCTCATCTCCATCTGCTGGCATGTTGGCAAGGGCTGAAGCTGGTTTAAGGAGCTCCTCTGTTTGCCCTCTGCCTCTGGAACCAGTCCCTGGGTGCTGCAGTCCTTGTCCCAGCCCAGGAGCCGCCTGGGAGCCCTCTCTGCTGTGGAAGCAGAGCTGTCCCTTATCGCCAAGTGTAAATCTGAGCCCAGAGACACCAGGTGACCACAGCCAAAATAGGATTAATGGCATCTGCTGTGAGCTCATCCCGAGGACTGCTATTGATGACCATGGCTTTAAAATACTGTTAACAGTGGATAAAGCACTGTGATTTTGAGCACTTGACAATTACATCTCTGTTTGAAATTTCCTAGATAAGATCAGACTCCTGAGTCCTGCTCTCTGTTTTTTCGGTAGAGCTAATAAGAATGGAGATATGCAATTAGAGAGCAGGCTGGTAGGGCAGATCAATGCCTTGTAGTTACCTAATGAAGTGTTAAATTATGTCTTTTCCTCTCCCTGTCCCCCAATCACACACACACCAGGCTGCTTGCAGAGAGCAGAGGGCCTAGGGGAGAGCTCCCTGCATTCCTTTACCCCTGAGGTGCAGACCCCAGCACTCCTGACTCCTCTTAGGGTCATCTTCTGTGTTTTGGGACTGTCTTGGGTTTAGTGTTGAGCCTAGGGTTTTCAGCAGGGGAGTGTAGGGACTTGTGGCCCTAGAGCTGGGGTGTCCCAGCAGGGAGCAGGAGGCATAGATGAGCCAAAGGGCTCAGTCCAGTAAGCGTGGTTGTGGGTGGGCTCAGCTCCGTCCAGCCTGGGCGTGGACGAGGCTGGTGGCAGCCTAGCACAGTTCTGTCTCCAGTGAGGCTCTTCATCTGGTGAATTCCCAAACTTGTTCTCTTCCCCAGTTATGACAAGGCTGCTGAGCTGGGGACAAACAAGGCTCCTGGACAGCATGACCCTGCTCATACTGTCCAGCCCTTCTCACCCTGAGAGTCATTCCTGGCTGCAGCTTCACTGCCTGGGGAGCAGCAGTAATCTGGCGCAGATGTCCCTTGTCGAAGCTTTGCTGTCTCTGACAGGGTGGCAGATAGGCCCCTTAGGGAACACGCCTTGTGCCCAGGCCAATGTGAATGGGTGATTTCCCTCATGACGAGGGTGTCTGAGTGGTTCCAGGGACACCCTGCCTCCCAGAGGCACACAGCCCGGGGTGCACCTCTTGGGGCAGCAGCTTTTGGACCCCCAGCCTGTCTCCCTCCGTGTGTCTCCTACTCATCCCATCCCTCTGCTGGCTGTGCCAAGCCCTGGGGCTGGTTTACATGGCCCTGTTTCTCTCATGGCTCTCTGCTGCTGTCACAGAGATGAGTTTAGGGACGCGGGTGCATCCACAACACCCCTGCCCACCCCATCCACCTGCCTGCCCTCCACACTTCCCTGGCCCTGGGCTTTGGAGTACGGGCTTCACGGTTAGCTGTGTCTGTTGGAGCCTGTGCCATGGGTTACCTATCTAGAGAATAGCCCTTCCTCCCAGTTATCCCTTGTAACTGGGATCTGGATTCCCAGGAGCCAACAGAGCTCTTTCTATTCTCTGGAAAGAGTTAATCCAGTGACATCTGCAGTGCAGACCACCAGCCCTGCCTGCGGCTGGCTCCTGCCCATCCTGAACCTGCTGATTGTTTTTGTGGTGGATGTGGCCAGCAGTAGCCAGGCTGCACAAGGCACGCTTTGATTAAAGCCTCAGCCACTGCTTAGGTGATTTTCCTCAGCCTGGCCCGCTCTTTTTGCATCTGCTGCATGTCCCAGTGAGATTGAGACGTGTTGCAAGGGATTCTCAGCATTCTGGGGTGACTTTGCTTCTGTGTCTGTCCCTGTCCAGACATGTTCACTGAGGCATCTCTGCACCCAGTGCACCCACAGCAGGGCACCTGTCTGGGTCTGGACAAGACGGCAGAGACCAGATCCATTCCTGTTTCTCCTACCCTGGCAGCCTGCAGACCCTCAGCTCCCAGTGCCCAGAGGAACATTTAGGGGAGGACATTGTATTTTTCCCAAGCAAAGAAAGGCTTAGAGGCTGGGAATCCTGGCAGAATGCCCAGCCCTCGTGTCTGCTAAGGAAAGGAGCTGTAACCAGTGATCAAGTGAGTTGTGTCCCCCTTTTTCTACACTGTGGGGAGGGTCGGATATGTCGGCCTGGGGCTGCCCCATCCTACCCTATGGTACCCACCAAACCGCTCAGCTTCCCCCCTCTCTCCAGCCTCTTGCTTGTCTGCAGAACAGGAGCACTTAGCTAGGATAAAAATAGCCATGTTTGCCTCCCAATGGACAGGGAGGTGGATCGCAGGAGGTGAAAACTTCCGTGTGCAGCGCTGCTGGGCTTGCCACATTCATAGCAGGATGGACCTCAAGGAAGGTGAAGTTGGTGGGTGAGCTTGGGCATGGATCATGCAGTGCTCCAAATCCACTTCCCTGGGACACTGCTGGTCCCCAAGGGCAGCCAAAAAAATGTGGCCGAGCATGTGCTGGAGAGCTTGGAGGAAGGAGATTGAGGAGGCCAGGGAGCAGCAGGATGGACAAACCCAGAAGTGCAGGGGATCTGTGGGCTGGCCAGGCTCCAGCTTAGCTTGTCAGGCTAAGCGGAGGGGGCACTGCCAGAGCTGTCCCGGGAGTTTCCCTCCAGCCAGTCAGTGCATGCAGGCTCCGTGCATTGGCCAGGCCAAGGGAGGGCTGGGGGAACGTGTTTAGTTCTCTGAGCATTTCTCCACTGCATTTTCCTTGCTAAATGGCTCTTATTTTTAGATCCAGGCAGTTGCTAAGCATCACTGCCTCGCTAAGGCAGCTTCTTTCATGGCTTGACACCAAAGCACGCTGACAACACGCTGCCTCGTGAGCATGGCCCTCCCTCCTCGCTGATCTGGATTCCCTTCTGCCCTGCGGCTCCTGTGTGCCGGGCTGGCACAGGGATCAGGAGGGATGCTTTGCCTGCTCTCCTCTGGCTCTCTGCATGGGTGAGAGAATGAAGGGAGGAGCGCTGGGAAGCAATGGGAGCTGGACAGCCCCTGAGATGTGCCCAGGACCCCTGTCATGGTGCCAACAGTCAGTACTCAGGCAGTGGCATGATAAAACCCCCTGGATTTGTCCATGGAGAGGACTCTCCAGCACAGTCTGCATCCCCCGGGGATGGCATCGGGCACAGATGGCAACAAATAACCAGGGGCAGCAGTGGGACATCAAGTTCCCAGTGCCAGATGTACCGGTGGGCTGTGAGCTCCACTCTTGGCAGCACCGTGCCTCTGAAAGCCTCCCCAAGTATGCTGCTGCTTCACCCTTTCCCTGGGGCTGCAGGCGGTGGGGGTAAAATCCTGATAAAGACTCTAACCCTGCATGGAAAGCTATGCTTGGGGTGAGGACGGCAGTGGGACCCACTTCCGTGCTTGGCTGCAGGCAGGGGGACCTGGCCCCCTCCCCACACCTCTCCAGCATCTCTTGACCCCTGCCCATCCCCTCCGTCTCGGACCGATTTCTCATCCAGCTTCTCCCCTCAGGCGGAGATGCAGCAGCCCCGCGGGACCGGGCAGGGCTGGGGGTCCCCTTCCTGGGGGGTCTCACGGCGTAGCCCGGCATGGGCACTGACACGCAAGGCTCGGGGGACCCTCGGACCCCCGCAGTGGGCTGGGGGGGGTCTGCGCCCCTCCTGCCCCACGCCTTCTCCATCTCTGTCCCGTTCTCCGTCCCTGCGCGGTGCCTGATGCCCGGGGCTCTCCCGAACCGCCGGAGACCGCACCTCGGTGCAGTCCGGAGCAGCTCTCTCCCTGCCTCTTCCCGGGAGCGCCCCCGCTCTCCGCCCCCCGCCCGTGCCTCAGTTTCCCCGCGGCGGCGGGGCCGGGCTGGCGGCNGATCCCCCCGCCGTTCGGCGGGGCGGGAAGATGCGGAGCAAGGGCAGGAAGGAGAGCCTGTCCGACTCCCGCGACCTGGACGGCTCCTACGACCAGCTGACGGGTGAGTGCCGCCGCCGGGGAAGGTGCAGCAGCCACTCGGACCACGGCGCGGGGCGGTCCCGGGCACCCGCTTCCAGCCCCGCTGAGCCCCGCTCCCTGCCCGCTCCGCTTCGCCGCACGCCTTGCTCGGGGAGAGGGGGAACGGCCGCGACCCCGGCGCTGGAGCAGGGGAACAGTCCCGGCCCCCGGGGGGAGGGTGCTCCGGGGGCGATAGGGCTGGTCCCAGCGTGCAGAGATTGTCCCGAGGCAACGAAAAGGCCCCGGACGGGGACCGGAATGCTTGGATCGCTTTTGGCCGCCCCAAGTTCACACTCCCTCGCTGTTATGCCCAAGCCCCTCGGGACACCAGGGTCTGGCGCTGGGCTCTCTCTGCCGTGCCTTGGGCCCCCGCTGCACCCTGGGGTGGCACAGCAGCATCCCGGCAGCAGGTTCCCCAGGGAAGACAGACTCGCTCCGCTCAGAAAACCCCAGCGGCACCGCGGTGCCTGGTGTCTTCACCCATTACCTGGTGTCCCCTGGAGCATCCCTTGAGATGTCCTGCCCCTGGATGGGATAGCTATGCGACAGAGAGTATTAAGACGACCCATTTGTGACCCTGTTGTATTCCCCTTCATTCTCTGCCCCATCAGGCAATTGCCGAGCATCCCACACCCCACAGCATCTGTCCATCCGTCACACCTCATCTTCCACTGTCCGGTAGGGAAGCAGCTGGGCTGGAGTTGGCAACACCCCTCCTTCCCCACGTGCTCTCCAGAGATCGGGCCAAATCCTGTCCCCTTTCAGGGCCTCTGTCGCAGCAGCTGTGAAATGGGGCAGCAGTTCCCACCTGCCTCCTGGGACCCATGATGGAGCTGAACCTTCCCTTAGCCAGTGGGGTTCGGTGTCCTTGTGTCACAGGCGCTGTTGCGTGTGCACAGGCAGCTTCCCTGAGTCCCGGTGATGCTTTTCCTGCTGAAGCCTGGGATGGATTTCAGGATTTGCTCTAGAATTTCAAATAGGTGGTGGTAGCAGAGCAGGACCTCTGCTCTGCTTTCCTGAACAGCCTCACACATGGGAAACGCTGCTTACTGTCTGCCCGAACGTGCTGCAGGGAAGATATTTTTGAGCTGTGTAGGAACTTGGAACCCACACACAACTTTTGGTTTCTCCAGTAACTTTAAAATGTCCATATGGATTTAAATCAAATCAAAGTTAAAAATAAATTTAAGTCTCTCCAAGACTGAGACCTTTTCTGTCTGGGCTTACCTCTGAGCCAGCTGTGCAGCATGAACCTGGATGGAGTAGAGCTGTGCCACCATGCAAGTTCCTGCCCGCAGGGATGGGCCTCTGGGGAAATCTTTGGGGAATAAGGCTGGAAATATCTGCCCCATTTTCCAGAGCGGGAAACAAGCCCTGTAGGGCATGTCACTCATGTCCCATCACTGTCAAGTCAGTGACCTGCCAGGGCAGAGCCTGCAGTAGCACCACAGAGGAGAGGGAGCTGGCCCCAGTGGCACTGATTTCCCCTGTGCTGGCTGAATGCACTGAAGCTGACACACCCCCACCCCCCTGTCGAGGGAAAGTTGTCTTTCTCCCAGAAAATGTGGAAGTGATGCAGGCAGGAGAGGGGATGCGACCTTAACTCTAGGGAGGTTTTACTAGCTTGACCCCATGCCTTCTAACCTGGTCTTGGCTCTCCCGATATCCTGGAGATGTGGTGAGAGGCCAGAACCTCCATAGGGCTGTTGCAAAGCCCTGGGGTGAAGCTAAGCCCTGTGTGGGCTTAGTCTCTATCTGCAAATGGGAGGGTTGCTGCTGGCACCTGCTGTTTGGTAGCTCAGCTCTGCTTGAAGTCAAGCACGAGCAGTTTGGGGTGTTCCTGTAGCTTTGGAGACCCCCATCCCTCAGGATGTGTCAGAGTTTAGAGGACATCTGCCATGCAGGAGCTGTTAACCGAGAGGTGATTTGGTGTCAGGCAAGGCTACAGCCCCACTTCAGCTCCAGCGATTGCTGGTGTGTACAGGGACAGCAGTCAGTCCTGCTGCCTCCTCACCACTGCCTGAAATCAGGGGTGAGAGCAATGTGATTCCCTCCTATGCATGCCCAGAGAAGGGTTAGTAGCACCCACTTCCAGAAGGAGAGGGGCTAAACAGAAAGCAAGACCCCCAGCCATGCTCAGGGTAGAAACGCTCCACAATGTCCTCTCATTCTTAGACTTAAGATGAAATTAAATTTTCATCTGTTGAAAATGAGGGTGCAGTTACAGTCCCCACTCCCTGTGGCATCTCCAGCGATGCCCAGCTGCCCCGGCTATGTGAGCACGTGGATGTGTGTGTGAGAGGCCTGAGTGAATGAGAACTGCCTGCCTGAGAGCGGTGGGGAGAGCAGCGGTGCTCCCTGTGCCGGGGCAACACGGGCAGGCTGTGCTGGGGCGAGCTGGGATGGACCCTGCCTGTGCTGACCCTGGTGTGGTGGCACGGGGCTAGGGCAGGAAGCAGCCATGCCTGCCTGGCTGCTGAGCACCCACCTGGGTGTTAAGGAGAGAAATGTTTAGGTTACACCACCAGGAAATTAAACTGGTCCATTTCTGGGATATTTAGATGACGCTAGCGAGAAATAAAAGCCATCCATAAATTACATTATTCCTCCAGCCTCTAATGGCATGAGCGATTAGTGTGCAAGCAGAGCCCAGAGCCAGTGTCTCAGGACTGCTCTGGCCATGGCTCTCCATGCAAACAAAATGGGAATCCAGAGCCACTTTGTCCTGAGAAGTGCAGGTACCGCATCCGTGACCCTGAATGCTGGCAGTGTGAGAGGTGAGTGAGCTTGGAGGAGGGTTTCCCTCTCACCTGATTCTCCACAGGGATGTGTGGGCGTCAGGGCTGCCCTAGCTCCGGATCTGGAGCAAGGGTGGGTGACCTGGGACTTGTCTTACCTTGTTGGGCAAACCCCTCCCAGCCATGCTGTATCCTCTGAGTGGGACAGCATGTGCCAGCATGGGGTCAATATCTGGGCTGCCTGGGGTGGGGCAAAGCCCCTAACTGCCTTTTGGAAAAATTAAGGATTCATCTGCAGGGCTGTTGGGTCCCCAGAAGAGGGTTAGGAGGCTCGCTTTTCACCCTTGCTTTTTCACCCCTGCTTTTTTTCTCCAGTTGTCATGATCTGGGGACTCGAGCAACCGCTTTGCTCCACCCCAAAGGCAGCCGCAGCATTTGCAGGGTTGAGCAATTGCTATAGAGATCATCTGCAGAGCTTCGGGATCCTCCTGTCTCCAGAGGCACAGCTGATGGATGGGGACTCCCCAACTCCTAGCACTTCCAGCAGCCCACCCTGTGAGATGAAAGCCTTAGGCAGCAGCGTAGCGGCAGCGCAGCATCTGGCTGAGCTCTCCTCCCTACCTCGAGGGAGGGTGTTTCAGAGGTATTTCTCCCCATGGCAGTAAGAAAGGGGAGGTGGGGCCAAGCTGTCCCCCACAGACACATCAGAGGGAGAACAGGCCAGTCGGGTCGGTGGGAGGACAATGGGAGCAGGGTTCCTGTCCCTGCCATGGGCTAAAGCTGAGGACCTGTGTCCTGGCAATGCCGCAGGAGGGTCCCAGGTGATGGGCAGATCTAGGGCTGTGCCAGGGGCTGGTTCTGCTGCCGGCAAACCCGGCAGCTTCATCGTGTCTGCTCACAGCCCGTGATCAACCAGGTGGGGGGAACATCTCCACCAGCTTGCCATAGCGTAGGACTTCCATCTGCACGGGGGATAATTTATTTCCCAGAGTGTGGAGGAGGTGTCAGTGCTGGCCTGTCCCAAATAATAGTGTGTGTAGGGGGAAGCACTGGGATCTACAGCTGGAAGATGGAGTGACAGGGTCATTGGGTGGGAGCAAGGGCATGAGCAGGCAGGGGCTGGCCAGGAGTCCAGCTGCAAGTATGTATGGCAGGTTGTGTGCCGTGCCTGTGTGCTGGATGGATCCCAAGGAAGGGGACTGGGGTGGATACTGTGCCCAAGACCAGTTTGCCCATGTCCAGAATAAAGGTCCTTCTCTTGCCCAGTTGCTTCCTCAAGAACAGCCCTGGGTCCACAGCCCTGTCCTCACGGGTCTGGCAGGGCCAGCTACCTATATGCCTCTGGTCACTGTCAGGCATGGGTTGTCCCTTCCTCCTAGCAGCAGCCCCCGTGAGGGGTGACACTCACCAGTGTCCTTCCCCTGGGTGTCTGACCCATGGGAACTGTGTGTTGCCTATCCCACTGCTCCCCTGCTAACCTTCCTCCCCTCCTGCTGCTACCCCATGCAACCTCCCTCTGCTTGCCACTTCTGCTCCTGCAGCCTGGCAGTGAGGCTGGGCTGGAAGCCACGCTGACCCTCAAACCAGGTCCCCAAGCTCCCAGGAGGGCCTCTGTCAGGGTGGGGTACTGTAGGGAAGGGTCTCCCTGTCATGTGCCAGAGTTAGGGGCTCCCACGGGTCATCTCTGTGCCAAAGCGCCTTGCCCTCAATGGCTGCTGCACCTTCCTGGGGTGATGGGACTGTTGCCTGACTCTGCCTCATCTCTGTCTGCTGTCTCCCTCCTTCTGGCATCTGTACCCTCTTCCTCTTCCCTCTTTGCTGTCCTGGCTTGTCTGCAGTCCTCTGATGCTGATGACTTCTCTCTCATGATGTGTTGTGGCATTGCTGAGGTCCTGAGGGTCCCTGATGGAAGGGGTATTGCTCCTAGCCACACATGGGGCAAGGAGCCTGTGAGTGATGCTGCCGGGTACCACTGCTCACGGGCAGGTTGGATTTCGCAGGTGGAAAGGCTGGAGCTGAGGTTTTGGCAGCCGCTGCTGCATCCCTGCAAGCAAAGGCAGGTTGGAGTCCATAGGGAGTTGGTGGCACAAGATTAATTGACAGGAAGCTCGTGGATTTGGTTGGACCGGTTAAACTGCTGATCTCTACAGATGCTGATGCATAATTCATGGATTGTCGCAACTTTGGCCAAGGGATACATCTCCTGCTGCACAGGGCTGGCCATGCATAGGCTCTTTCACCATCTCTGTGTCTGGGCATAGAGTTTTTCCTCACTGTTGGCCATGTTAGAACTGGAAAAGGTGTCTCAGCTTGGTGATGCTGTTCTCATGCTGTGTGTTGTGCTGGAACCAGTTGCCATCAGAGCTCCGGGGGCCAGGACATGAGGAAGTTTGGTCCCTGGAGCAAACTGTGTTTTATTCCAGCTGTACTGGGTCCATATGTCCCAGCTGGACCTGAGCCTCATGCATTAACAGACATCAGTGGGTTGCACCAGCCCTGAAGAACAGGAGAGACCCTGTTCGTAGAGCTGCCTCTGCCTCACTCCTCATTAGTGATGTTTTCATTAGGGGAAGTGGTTTGGTTTTGTTTAAGCCAAATTGCTGTGCTTGGGAGATGATAAATCCATCTGCTGACAAATCGCTCTCCTGCTGCCGGTATGGATCCCAGCCCTGCTCTCTAATCGTGCCACAGATAAATGAGCCTTTAGTGAAATGAATGTCCCTGTCGTCCCTCGCCGAGGACAGGCTGAGCTGGGTGGTCTGGTGCCATGGTGAGGGGCTCTGGCTTGAGGTGGGGAATCACAACCCTTCCCTAACACTGTAGAACTCTAAGGGTGGTTGTTGCTGAGTGAGTGAACTGCAGGGGTTGTTGCAAGCAGCTTCCGTGGGAGCAAAGGGACAGAGGAGCCCCTTTCCACGGGGCAGGGTCTGCGGATGGGTGCAGGGGTCATGTTCAACCCACTGTCCATGCCAGAGTGGCAGCTCTGCTGGCAGCTGGGTGCATGCCATGCCGTGGGGTGAACAACGGGATACGGGGAACGAGTGACCCCGCTCCCAGTGATACCCCCCCTTGAGGGCTTTGCAAATGTTCTGTGGCAGCCGGGCTGTGCTGGGTGGGAGGCTCTTACTGCGGTCTGCCTGTCCCCGAGCTGCTGTGGCTCTGACTGCTTCTGGCTTTTAGTAAATTTGTCTCCCTCTTCAAATGAACACGGGTGGTGCAGCCCCTGGGGAGCAGTGAGAGTAATTAGCTTGTTTGGAGACGGAGCCCTGTAGGAGGAGAGCTGGGGGCAGGATACTGCTGCCTTCAACAGGAGTTGACAGAGATGGGGGATATGGAGGGCTGCCACCTTCACTGCCTCTGAAACTGGGCTTCCTTGAGTGTTTCCTCTGTGGTCCAGACAGGGCAAGTCACCTATGGACGCTCCTGGGCAGGGAAGGCACTCACTGCCGTTGACATGCACTTCTGCGTCCACTCCAAAGGCTCCGCTCCACCAGGTTCCAGATGACTCCAGCCCCATTTTGGCAGGAAGCACTCTGCTTTTGAACGTGTTGGGTTGGATATCCCTTCTGTTTAAGGAGCTGGCATCTCTCCCAACCCCAGGCTGGTGTTGGCATTGCTGCTGGGGACTCTGGGCAAGAAGGTCAATGTCCCATCCATGCTGCTCCTGCTCACTGCACCTGGGGACATATGGGGGGCCTTGAGACCCTGAGGTCTGCAGGACATACAAGCGGGAGCCCCACTCTGAGCATGCATGATCATCCGACTCCTGTGCCAGCTTCACCCAAAGTGAGTGTTTTAGGGGTTGTGCCCTGTGCAAGTGCGGGCACTGCACACCCCTGTGTGCAGACAAGCCTAATCCATGCTCCACTTAGAGAGCCCTGGGTGGTACCTGGAACGGGCAAATGACTTTGTCTTGGATGGGAGGGAGGTGTGGGGTCTGACTGCTCACAGAGAGGTCTGTCAGGGACCACACTGCAGCAGCAGCAGTGCCTGTAGGTAGGCAGGGAATACTCAGAGCCCCAAGGGACTGGCAGTGGAGATGGACGGCTTCACCTCCATTCCCTCTCCAGGGAGCAGGTCAGGGACAATGATGAAGTGATTAACTCAGCAGATGGGGTGGTGGCACAAATCTGCTGCCTTAGCTCTGCCCTGAAGAGACTTGAGAACTGGATGGGATTGGACATCCTGGTCTTTCCTGTTGTCCCCATGAGACACATCCCATGGCAGTGACTTTCCTGCTGGGAAGGGGCTCGACAGTCTGAAGCAGAGGCAGGCAAGATGCTACCATGAGAGACTGGCATGACCCTGTCAATGAGCCTTTGTGGGGCAGAAAGTGGGACCCTGCTTCTGACTTCAGGCACTGACCCCAGGAGCAGAGCAGGGATGCACCAAATCCCTTACCTGTCCTCTTCCCATTGCCAACCATGCATCTGGACACCAAAAAGTGCTTATTAGGGCGATGGTCTGGCCAGGATGAGAGTCACAGGGAAGAGGGGTTTCCTTGACCCAGATGGGGAAGGTGTAGCCCTGTGGGATGCAGGGAGGCACCAGAAAACTCTCACAGCCATCAGGAGCTGGGTCAGGAGCCATGGTCAAGAGCCATCCATCTGCCTTCACTGGTTACTGCAGCCCGTGCAGCTGTGGTGGGGTGAGATGGGAACTGGCCTGCTCACTAACGAGATTAGACAGGCGAGCCATTGCTCCTGGCCCCTTTGGTTAATCGCTTCTTCCTAGATTGAATTTTTTAAAATTGCATTGCTTACAGAAAGCCCCTGGATGGGTTTAAAGGCAATAATCCACCTGGCCTCTGTCACTGCAAGGGCCCCCCTGAGGCTACTTGGCAGTGGGTTGTTGAAGTCCCCGGTGTGTTTCCACGTGTCTCTGGTGTCCCCAGGAGGTGGCTGGCAGCACTGGCCCTTCACAGCTCCTGATTTATTCCAGGAGGGAATACGCATTAATTTTTAATGGTGTGATTTAGTGAAGTCTCCAGAGATGAGGGAGAAGGGACTGGGTCAGATGGCAGGCTCTATACTGCAGCCCATGTGACAGGTCCCTTTTGTCCCCCCCTCACTGCCACCTCAAGGGCCATGGTGGGCAGTTGCCCATCCTGCTGGACTCTTAGGGGCATGCTGGATTTGGGTGGTTCGGTGATGGGGTACAGCACCCCTAGCCCTGGTTGCACTTGCTTGAGGTCTTGTCTGACCCTGGAGCAGGGAGGGACAGCGGCTGGTGCCAGGTTGTGGGGTTGCAGCACAGGTGGAAAAGGGGTGTGGGGCTTGGGCAGCACAGTAACAGATGTTATAATATGCTGTGGTTATGACTGATTCCAGCATCTCTTGGAGACATCTCAGCCCTCTCCTGAGTGGTGGGATCTGCCCCTAAGTACCTTTCTTTCCCCCTTACTCTGCTTCTAGCAGTTATCTTAGTCCATCCCCAGCCCTCTGCTGCTCATGCTGACCCAAACAAATTTCCCCTGGAGCCTGCCCTCCCTGCTTGCTTCCCCTCCATCGTGCAAAGTGAGTCACTCCCAGGCACCGGGAATCATTCATGTCATTTCCCCCTTTGCCGCAAAGTCATTAATGCGAGTGGAATAATTTGTTGCATAACGGAGAGGATCAGCGGGAGTGCTGCTCCGGCAAGCAATTCCTGGCCCTGGCCACCACTGCCCTGGGAGAGGGCAGCTTGACTTGATGGTATCCTGCTGGTCCCACGGCTGCCCCATGCTGGCAGCAGTGGGGTCAGATCCCTGACGCATTTTTCCAAAAGCCATCAAGTCTTGCCTGAATCCCAGCCTGGGGGGATGGACCTGTTTGTCATGGCCTTGGTTGTCTGCTCACTGTTACACAGATCCTCCAAAAGGGACGTGTTCCAACTCCCCCACAGTGACACGGGCAAGAAGTGTCCCCCGCATTGATCAGGGTGTGTATTGTGGCACCCTTTGTTCTGGCCACATCCCTGCCTCCTACCCACTCCTGCCCACTACTGAGCCCCCGAAGGTATGGGTGTCACAAGTGCTTCCCACCAGCAGCCAAATCCCTCCTGACTTCTTGCTCCAGAGCTGGGGACCCCAAAGTGTCCCAGCAAGGGTGCAGGCAGCTCTGGAACTGCTCCCAGTGAGTTCCCAGCTGGCTGTTTTTGGTGTAAACCCAAGCACAGCTGGCGGTCTCTCCTGCGGACCTTGCAGCCTCCCAAGTAGAGGGCTGCCCGGAGGGGGCACTTGCCACCCCACCAGCAAAGGGGTGCTGAGAGCCTGTGCTCAAGTGATGCTCACTGTGATTGTGGTAGATCTGGTGTCTTCCCTGCATGTCGAGTGGGAGAAGGGCAAGGAACAGTGCTTTAGGTGATAAGAGGCATTGTGGAGACTGATCCACCTCCCCGGGGTTAATTTCCTTCTATCCCACGCTTGGCCAGGCATTAATTTAAAGATGCTGTAATGGGAGAGTGTAAGAGGATTGGGCTGAGGGCAGGAGGATTTAACGGAGGGAAGGGATGTGGCTGGGGCTGGGGGCTGCACAGAGCCTGATGGTGAAGAATGGGCAGGAAGTGCTGTGAACTCCTCAAGCCTGAGCCACCCTGATGTGTTGGAACTGCCACTGTGACGGCATCCATGGTACCCTCCAACAGGGGACATGGGAGTGAAGCTTTTCCCCTCCTCGGGGAGAGCTGCTGGTGGCTGGGTGGGGATGGGGCTGTGAGCTGCTTGTTTGCAGTGTGGCCGTGCCACGTGTTCCACCCGTCTGTGCTTCACGTGAAACACCAGGCACAAGTTCAAACCCAAGCCTGGAGTTACCCAGCAGAAGGGCATCGTGCCTGGCTAGGGGGAGTAGGGGGGAAGGAGCAGGCAGAGCCCCTTTGGGGTGCCATGTCCCGGCCGGGACCTACTGCCCTTGGCTCAGCTGGGCAGCAAGCCCCTCGGTGCAGGGGGCTGCCCTGAAGCAGAAAGGGGAAGATGGTGTTTAATATTTCCAGGTGACTCACTGAAAACCTGCTGTTCCTTAGGACTGGTCATCCCACAGCATCCCCTGGGAGGGGCTGGGATTGGGGCCACCCCAGTGCAGTGCAAGCTGGAGGGAGAGGCTCTTTTGGGACCACACCCATGGAGGCAAAGGAGCCTTTTCTCCTTTTCCATACCTCACAGACTCAAGAGTCCCACCTCTGCCCTGGACCACCGTACCGGGACAGGGACGTGGGTCCCAAGGGATTGTGGTATCCCCCCATCCCCGCACCATCCTGTGCCTCCCTCAACACTGTTTGTTTGCTCAGCCTGCCCTGCTGTAATTACAACCTGCTGTCACTCTCTGGATAATACATCTTCTCTTTTATCACTGCTTAATTAAATAACTGTGGGGAAGTGAGGGGCTGGCGACACCTTGTTTGCTAGGATGAACAACCCTGTGGCACTGAGGAGGTCTCCTGGGGCTGGCAGAGGAGCTGGATGGGGATGGCTGTGCCCTGGCCTGGGCAACATGGCTGAACACGGGGTACCTGCGTGCCCTTGGGAGGGACGAGGTGCTGACTTCGTTGTTCGTGGACACAGGATCTCTGGCACAGATGTTTTCAGGCCAACCCTGAGGAAGTGCCCTGGATGTGACCACTGACACCCCGTCTGTACTTCTCCCCTCAGTTTGGAGCCTTACCTGCTACCAGGCTGGGAAGAGCATGTGGGCAGGGTGCCTGCTGCCAGGCCAGTCACCTCCACCCACAATTAGTTGGTGCTAATGGGTGTCCCTGGCAGCTGCTGCCAGGTCAGTGATCTCTGCCAGTGTCTGCCAGGCTATCCTGTGAGACCAGCATGGATCCCACTCCCTGCTCAGCAGAGCATCCTTGGCTGTGCTGTTGCTTCTCATTGTAGGTATGGCTTCCTCTGCTCTGTCTCCATCCCTCTGGTGTCTCTCTGCCTTTGCACCTTCCCCTGGAGGCTGGTCCCAGTTTGGGCACTGTCAGTGGTGCACCTCCAGGTGCGGCCCCTGTGTCTTTCTGCTCTGGATGCTCCTTTCTGCCCATCACAGCCACCCCACAAGTTGTTGTAGCAGTGGAAGTGGTGTCTGTTATGACATCCTCGGGAGCAGGATATGGCCCTGTTTAAAAACACTTTGGCTGGGTGGTAGGACTGCTCATTCTGCTGTGGTGGGTCGGGGATGAGATGTACAACACGTCTGACTGGGGTAGACTGGGAAATGCCCCCCCACTGTGAACAGCCCTGGCTCTTGGGGTCCCGGCTTGGAAACAGTCAGTCTGGAGATGGTGAAGTTTTAGAGGCACTCTAGGTCTTCATGGCAGGACATTGTGGGGAACTGAGACGAGTTCCATGATGATGTAGTTGATGTACACAACAGTCTGGTTGTGTACAGATGTGGAAGCATGGGATGACCTGCAGGCTCAGGGTAGCTCTCCTCCTGGTGTGCTGCCCATCCTCACAGCCTGTCCTCCTGCCTGCCCTGGATTTGCAGCTCCAGACTCAATTTGCCCAGATCAAAGCCCGGGGCCATCTCTCATCTTGGCTTACCTGGGTCCCGCCTGCCCCCAGCCCAGAATGCGGGGGACGTTTGGAGGTAATCCTTGCAGACGGGATGCTGCTGGCTAATTATAGCAGAACCTCTCACTTCGTGGGAACCACAGCAAATTGTCCCTCGAGCCCTGGCAGCAGTGGTACAAATCTTCCGCTAATTAGACTTGAAAGTCCTCCCGTGAGCTCAGACACAGGATGGATATTTGATTATTAACATATTTATTTCTGAATCTCTCAGCAGGTTTTGCACTGAGAGGCTGTACTCCCCCTCCATAATTGCCAGGCACATTTATTCCTATCAAGAGTGCCTGAGCGCTCCAGGGAAGGGGGGGGGGGAAGCTGTTCAGGTCCGTGTGCTAATTTTTGGGATTGTCTCATTAAGGTGCGTAGAAGAAAACTTGCTGAGAAGGTCTTACGCAGGAGCAAGTCCCCCGGGCTCTGCCCTGTGCCTCCTACCAGATGGGATGCTCCTGACCCTCCTGCCCAAGTGGGAACCCAGTGATATCTTCCCATGTGCTCCCAAGCACAGTGGGTCCAGATGCTGGGGAGGCAGACGAGGGATGAGGATGACCCAGTGGTGCAGAGCTGGTGCTGGGCACCACAGCCCACCATAAAGTGCTGACCATGGTGCCTCCAGGGAGAGCATCCCTCCCTCCAGTGGAGGCAGACAAACTGCAATGGAAACACTGTCTCTGAAACAACTGAAAATAGCTTTCCTGTCCCCAAAATGTCAGTTTAAAAAGGCAGTCTCTAGGGGCCCCCATGGGCTGGCAGTCGGCTGAGTGGGTGGCCCTCCTGCCCCATGGGGCAGAGAGCACAGCAGGGTGGAAGGCTGAGCCATCACTCAGAGTACAAGAGGAGAGAGGGTCAGTGCTGGCATGGGGGGCCATTAGCCCAGCCATGGGGATGTACAGTGCCTTGGCTTGAGGCTGGAGAAGGGCACAGGTGGGCTGTGGGCTATTGGAAGGGCAGCACTGACCTTGTGCATCTGCCCTGCCCTGAGCCCCCCAGGTCCACCCAGCCACCTATCTAGGGCCTTCAGGCCAGTGTCGGGGTGTTGTTGTTGTGGGGACTCCATGGGCTTGCTGAGGAGCCATGGGTCAGGACCTCAGTCCTATCTCCAGTACCGCTTTGCTCTCCCTCCCTGCCTTGTTGCTGTGTCTCCCTGAGCTGAGGGCACGCGCCTCGATACAGCTCTGGAGTTATTAATAGCAGCAAACACTCTCAGTGCCTTCAAGCCAAGTCCATTTTGGGGGAGATTCCTGCCATTTGAAGCATGTTTCCCCTCCAGGCGTCTTATCTCCCTCTCCCAGCTGTGCAGCCAGCGTGCAGGAGCCCCTGGATAATCGCTGGTGCTAATAGCCCATGTCACTCATCGCGGCAGCATCCGCCTGGGTGACAGAGGGTGTCCCACTCCCTGGCCCACAGGCAGCCCTGGGCTGCCTCCACAAGTGGGAGCCGAGGTCGTGTCCCAGCCTGTTCCCACTGTGCTTCCTCCAGTCACCCTGCCGAGACAGATCTGTTGGTGGCCAAGCGAGCGCTGATTGCAAGGAAATGAGCCTAGTGGCACCTCCCATTTACTGGAGCCCAACCTATGTGTGATTGCATGGAGCTCATTAATCTGTCACCATCACTGTGACTTGGTGTGGGGTGGTGAGGGTGGTAAGGCTGGAGAGATGCTGAGGACCATGTCCTCTCCTGGAGCAGACTTGGGAGCAGGGCTGGCATCACTTGTGACCAGGCTGAGATTTTTCCCAGCTTCTCAATTCAGGAGACCCTGGTGATAATTGGAATGGGTGCTGGAACAGGGCTAGGGATGGAAATCCCTGCTGATTTTCATGGGGTGTCATGGGCATGGAGCCTGGTGGGCATCTGAGGGGCAAAAAGATGCTGGTTTGGGATAAGGAGATGCTGTGCCTGTGTTGTGCCCCACTGTGAGCTCTGCACCCCCATACAAAAAAGCACACACTTGTGAAGGCCATGCTTTTTGGAGCTCCTGGGGACTGTGCTGCCTCACTGCCTGGTATATCCTGCGTGCCCGAACATTGCTGGGCTTTTCAGACACAACAAGCTCTGAAATGCCCCTAGATGGTCCAGGCAGGTTATGGTTCTACTTCCTTGCAGCTGCTGTCTCCATGTGCCAGCCCTATAACCAGGGCTGGGTTCGGCTCCTGGCTCTTCTCCCTTCCCTGTGCTTCTGTTTCCCTGCAGCTGTTGGTGCAGTTCTCTGCCCTCCTATTGCAGGACGTGCAAGGTCGGGGTGCACCGCAGGAACCGGGGCGGGGGTGGATGAAGCCTTCCCCCAACTTTGTCCCCTCCTACCCGCCGCTTCTGTCCTGTTCATGGGATCAATGAATTATTCATACCCTGGCAGGCGGGGGTGTGTCTGTGGCCGCCTGTGTGATGCCAAGGGGGCCGACATGCCGCCGAGCACAGAGAGCTTTTCTGTGTAAATACCTAAAATATTTAGCAGAACTGACGAAAAATATTCAGCTTGGGAGCATTCAGTGTCTCAGTGTAATCTGGATGTCTGGAGGCCATCATAGAGGTTCTGGGGGTGATGGACATGCTAGGGTGGACCCTGTGGGGCTCTGATTTTCATCTTGGTCTGACACGCACCAGAGTTGGTCAGACACCAATCCAAGCTGGTGGTAGAGTTTGTGTCTGTCTGTCCAACCACCCATCCATTGGGTCTTTCTGCTTCTCTCTGCCATCAGATGGTGGGGGTGTCCCATCCTTTCCCTGCATTGCAGGGATGCTTTGGCATGTGCTCGTCCCTCGCGTGGTGCCACAGAGCCAGGCTGCTGCCCCATCACCTGCTGCCTGCCAGCTGCTGGCAGGTGGGTGCTGCAGGACCAGTGCACAGCGCTGGGCCGGGTTCTCTCCCTGGCAGCGCCTTCCTTCCCGAGCAGACAGATCGCGTCACATGCATTTTTTAGCAAGATCCACCAGCTGAGAACGAGCCGAGCTGTCGCTGCACGTTTGTGATCAAAGCCAGACATGCCCTGGCAGCCCCGGGGAGAGTGGCCCTGCGTGCCATTCCTCTCCGTCACAATTTACTGGGCACAGCAGGTTGGGTTTCAGCAGTGTCACAGGTTGCAGGTGCGTTGCCCCTGCATTCCTGAATGTACCAGTGCCCTCCTGCCTGCTGCAGTTCAATGATTCCTGACCTGAACAGCTAAAGATGGGTGCAGTTATGATGCAGAGCTGTTGATGGCATTATGCTTCATGCACAGTCCTACATCCCAAAAATTGCATCTTCTGCTGGGAGTCAGTGTGAGGTGGGTTTGTTGGCAGCAAAGAGTCGGGTTGGAAAGGGTTTGTGCTTGTCCTGGGATACGTTTTAGGCCAGGTTCGCAAAGGAGCAAGCAGATGTGAGGGGTGCGGGGAGCTGTGGCCAGCTCTGGATGGGAAAGCACATGGAGCCAGCTGGCTGTGACAGTGCAGGGCTGCCCTGCGAGGAAGCCTGGGCTGCTGGCAGCTTTTCCTTGGCCTTTGCAAGCTTGTCCTTTCATGGATGCTCTCTGAGCCTTGGCAAGGTAGGAGCTGTGTGCTGGCCCGTGATCTGTACATCCCAGAGCCAAGCCGCGGGGTGTGCGGCCAAAGGCAGGAGCGGATCACGGTTAGAGCACACGGCTCCTCCCAGGCCCTGTGCCCTGCTCCGAGCCTTCCTCCACCTCCTTGCTGGATGTGCTCCTGCCCGCCTCACCTCCCCGGAGGTGGGGTGGCGGCTGCCTGCGGTGGGTGCCTGCCTGCGGTGTGCCCGTGCAGCACGGCTGTGTTGTGTGTTTCCCTCTGCAAGCGCAGCAGAGCCCTCGGGCTGCACTTCGCTGTGAGAGCACATCCCATGTCAGAGCCGCTGCAAATCCTGACTGCTAATAGCTATGCAAATTACCTCATTAGCTGCCTTATTTATTTTCTCTGGCATCACGTTTTCAGCACTTCACCCAGACCCAGAGGCTTCGGTTTCCCCGGGCTGGGAGGAGGCAGGAGCAGAGCAGCAGCACACAGGGCTAGCTGGGCTGAGCCTTCCTCTGCTGGTGACAGAGGTGTTGGGATCCCACGGAGTCAACCACCCCGTTGTGGTGTATCTGGAACCTGAAACTCATGGCTCCTGAAGTGATCCCTTCTGCTGGGATGTTCACCTCCTTCTCCCTCATCATGTCCTGGCTCTGGGGTGAGTCTTGCTGAGCTCTCTCTCCAGCCAGGACCTGCTCTGTCCCTGCCAATCAGCTGTGGCTCTGGCATTGTTGGGATGTGTATGCCCTCCATCCCAAAAAAGGTGAGTTTGAATTATTTAGAGAGAGAACAGAGCATTTGCTCAGCTGCTGTGGGCCTGAGTGGTGGGCTGAGGCTTGGCACAGGGTTGCAGGATTTCCTGCATCCTTCCCACTCTGATTATCCTTCCTTGGTAATGGAAATTTTCCTCCTTCCCGCCTGATTGCCCTTCCTCATTACTGGAAATGTGCCTCCCATCCTGACAGCCCTTCCTTCCTGAGAGAAATGTTGGCATCTGCTTTCTGCCAGCCCCAGGATGACTCCAGAGAGCCCACAGATCCCTGGCCAAGGTGGCCCTGGGCTGATGCCCTTCTCTGGTGTTGTCCAGGAGGGGTGCAGCCCAGGTTGAAATATTTTGAAGTCCAGGCACCATCCAGGGCTGGCACAGGCAGGAACAATCTCTGGCCACCAACCCAGCATGGGGCCCCTTGGTGACGTGCATGTCGCAGGGCATCCCTACTCATGCTGGATGTGCCTGCAAGGACTGCTCTTTCCTGGCTGCATTTTCTAGGGGTGTTTATGTGCACGTGACATCCATGATGGTGAATCAGGCTTTGCATGGATGCCTGGGGACCCACATATTGGTGTGATGACTGGTATAAAGACCTTGATTCAGCCACTCCATGGGCTTGTCAGTGCCATGCTGAGCTGCCTGCAAGCACTATGTCTTCTCCCCCCATCCCCTTCTGTTTATCTTTTATTTCCTCCCTTCTCTTGGCGGCTGTGCTAATGAATATTTCATGGCCAGGAACCAGCGTGAATTCCCCCGGCAGCTCCCTGCACTCCTCGGCAGGTACCAGCCCAGTAGTTGGTGGCTTAGGAAGGATGTACCTGCCAGGAAGCCATCTCGGGAGGAGAGGACCTGTGTAGGAAAGGAAGCAGTGGCTCTGTGTGGACAGATGTGTCGTGTACCCCTCCCCAGTGGTGTCGTCACTGTCCCTTCAGCCTCCAAAGGGACTCCCGTGTGTGGAGTGGTGGCCGCATGTCCGTAGTGGCCGCATGTCCGTGGTGGCCGCATTGCCTCTACGGTTCCCGTGCATCCTCTCACACGCGTGCAGGGCCACGCTCCGACACAACAACACGTGTCCTCTCCTGTCCCCCGTGTGCCATCAGCTGCCACAGCCGTCTGAACGAGCCGTGTCCCCGGCTCACCTCCCGCCGCTCCGCCGCGCTGTACCGGGGCTCCTCTCAGCGTCAGGCAACGGCACCGCGGCCGCACGGAGCGTGGGGCACGGAGCGTGGCCAGTCCGTGTCCACACCCATGGCATCACAGGTGCGTCGCATGGCCTGTACTGCCTGTCCCGGCTCCCGTGCTTCCAAGCTAGAGGTGTCCCAGCACAGTCAGCAGGCGGGCATGGGACTGGGGCAGGGAAGTGCAGGCCAGTGTTGGTCTTCAGTCTCTCTGAATTTGTCTTTATCCCCTAAGCTAGGCTGTCCTCGGTGCAGGCTCGGCATTAGGAGGTGCGAGCAGTATCTCTTTGCCAGGGTTAAAGCACATGGGAGGAGCATGTGCTGGAGCTGGAGACAGAGCCTGGAGCCATAGTCTTCCTCCTTCCCATTGCCGCAGCTCCAGCAGCTGCATGTCCCCTTTGGGGGCCCAGCAGATGCTCTGGGGGGACAGGCTGACTCTAAGTATCTTTTTGGGAGATGATGTCCTTTGCCCTACGGTGAGGCACTCTGGGGAATGGAGCTCACCTGGGGCTGCAGCTGGGGCAGGGGCTGGGGGAATCACTGGCCTCCTTAAGCAGGGAGCAGGTCTGGGAGAGCCACAGGCTGGGTTGTGGGGCAGGAGGCTGGCAGGATGCACCCGTGGGTAGATCTGACCCAGGTGGGGTCTTTAGCAAGAAAAGTTGTGTAAGGGTGGGCTCAACAGCCCTGCCTTGTGGTTTGCTTTTGATTTGTGTTGAATTCCTGCTCAGCTTTCCAGGGAGGAGCAGGGTCAGTGACCAGGGTGGCCAACATCTGCTGATCTGGAAGGGACAGGAGACCACCCATCCTGCATGACCATCACGACCGGATTGAACAGGATGGCACTTGCATGTCTCACCTGCCCGGGACATGCTGGGATGGAGCAACTTTCCCTATCAGATGGAAACTGGCTGCCAAAGGAGGTGGATAGTAGGGTTTGGGATGGATCTGCAAGCTTTGTGTGCTGTCACGTACTGTGGGCTCTGGCACCCTCCTGTGGCTGTTCTGTCGCCTGTTCTGTCCCGCGGGCCTTTAGGGTGCTGCAGCTGCCTTGGTCTGATTTGTGCTGGCATGTCCCGGTAGCACTGGGGACATCGTGCATTTGCAGGATCTGGCCTTGTATCACACAGCTCACGAGACCTGACCACTGCAAGAAACTGTCCCAATGTGTTTGTCATGCGGGGCTGAGCCAGGAGCAGAGCTCCCAGATACTGTAGACATGGATGAGTGTCCTAAACCCCAGACCTGTCCCCGGAGTGTGGCAGGAGTGGGCACTGCTGGCTACCCAGATCTCTGAACTATCAGCTGGAGGCAAGTGGTTCACAGGGGTAGATTCAGTCAAGATGTGGCATTCGTAGATTGTCTCTACATCTGTATCTCTGTCTGCTGAGCTGCCCAATCTGCCTCAGCTGGCCTGGACTGGCCCCTTCCCCTTGTGAGGTTGATGTTCCTTGCAGCCCTTCCCTGCCCTGGGGCTTTGTGGATGTATTATTAAAGGGTTGCAAGACCCTGCTGTGCTGTGTGTTGTGCCTTGTTTAGGATCTCTCCAAACCTGGCTCAGCTATGCAGTGGCCAGTGCAGCATCCCCTGCTGCAGGTCCCCCTCACACTGGGACACTGTCGTGCTGTGGTGTGGAGACACTGTCGGGCAGCTGCCCCCCTTTTGCAGGGCCATAGCCTGTACAAGACGGGGGCAGACAGGAGGCTTGGTTTGGAGGGGATGGCCCTTCTTTTGGGGAGCAGGAGGTGAGGTTCCCCTATGCCAAGCTCAGTACATGGTTGGTGGGAGGTGGTGGTGCTCTTGCCCCTTCCCTTTGGACTCCTTCTTTGGTAGGGGCTGGACAGTCTGGCTGCTCTGGGCTGTATCATGGCTCCACCCTCTTTTCCATCCCTGAGGGAACAGAAGCTGTAATTTCCATCAGGTTCGTTTTTGTTCGCTTCCTTCCCTATTAATAAGAGATGAAATTTATGAGATTTTAGAGCCTAGATGGATTCAGAACTGATAGAATCCTGCTGCTGTGGGGTGTGAATGCACTGTAGAGATGGAATACAGCTAGGAAAATGGTACTAGGGCAAGGGATGTTGTCTTGAGTCTGCACAGACCATCTCAGGCTGGCTCTGGGAGCAGGGAAATCTCACTGCCACCACACTCCAGTCTGTCTTCTGGCTCTGACATACTGTGCAAGTTAGCAGCTTGCTGCCAGGCTGAGCTTTGGAGAGAGCAGCTCTTAGTCTGGGTGGTCTCAGAGTCTGACTCCTCTTTCCTCCTATCGTTGCATCCATCCTTGTCTCCTCCCCTGTGTGGAGCCAGCAGAAGTGGATGCCTGGAGATGCAGGACACTTCCACTGATGAAGGACTGATGCCCAAGGATGCAGGATGTTCACAACACTTGATTGTGGGAGTGGATGGCTCATGCCCAAGGATGCAGGATGCTCTCAGTGCCGGCTTCCCTCCGGAAGGAGCATCCTTGCCTGCTCTTGGAGAGAGGCGGCCCTGGGATGCAGCGGTGCCTCATTGGTCAGCGGGACCTGTGGAGTCTGCGGGTTGCCATACCAACCTGCCTCTGGTTCCCGGCCAGCCGGGGCGTGAAGTGCCGGGTCGAGCTGGTGCCAAGGGGCGGATCAGGAGCCAGGGGCAACCCGAGGCTCTGCCAGCCAGGGAGGCGTCCATCCGCCTCTGCCGGAGGGCTGTCTGGCACCGCTGGGCTCCCCGGCACCCCGTATCACCCTGACGCTGCTCCCCGCCGCTCCCCGCAACTTTGCGGCACGGAGGGGGCCGGCGGGAGGGCACGGCCCGGGGCGGCGAACCCGGACATCCCGCTCCCTCTCAGCGGTCGGCTTTCGTGAGCCCGAGCCCCGGGAGGGACACCGCCGCCGAACCCTCTGTCCCACTGCCCACCTGCACCGGAGCATCCCCTCGCAAAACTTCCCGCTGCCCGCCGCCGGGGAGCGGGGCCGGCGGCTGCCGCGCTGCCGGGCGCCGCCGCTGCCCGCTCCGCCGGGCTGGACCGGACGCCGATGCCCGCAGGCTCGCTCCGGGCAGAAAGGTTCAGTCCTCCCCCGGGCATCACCCGCTGCTCGGAGGAGCTGGGGGGCTGTTTGGCGGCCGGGAGGGGGTGCGGCTGGGTCCCTCCCCACCGCTGGGAGCTGGAGCCATGAGCCACTGCCAGCAGCGCTGCAAGAGGCAGCTGGGCCGGGTGATCCGCTTCTTCTACCAGTTTGTCACCGGGACTCTCTCCCAAGGTAAGTACCGCCCTGGGGGACACGGGGTCTCTGTTCTGTGAAAGGGGATGTCTGTCTGGTGAGCTCTGTGGGGTTATTTGGGGAGGGGAGAAATGCTCTTTAGAAATGCTGGTGGAGGGGTTGCACTGAGCTCTGTGTGGAGCAAAACTGAAAATGGTTCCAGGAGGCAACAAAAGCCCCTGAAGGCCCCCTGTGGACCTGGGGTGAGGGGAATGTTTTATTTGGGGAGGAGACTGATGCAAAGTAGAGCATGAAAGAACTGAGAACTGCTGTACAAATAAAAACCAGCTGGTCTGATGGTTCCTGACATGTCAAGGATCTGGCTCCTCTGGGGCTGGAGCCATGCCCTTCGTCTAGCTGGACAAAGAAGCCCTGGGTGTGCCCCATGAGCCAGGTCAGGGACACACCCTGGTGCCTGCATCTACTGGTGTTTTTGTCCTGGGATGCTTGGTCCTGGGGACAGAGCTGCATGCTGTGTGCTCCTGGTTTGCTGTCGCTGCCATGACAGGACCCTCACTCCTGTGCCAGCCCCTGCATTGCCCTGCCAGCTGCCCGGAATCCCCTCTTCTGGGTGTGAACCCAGAACCACCTCCTAAACCCAGTGGGCATATCTCGGGGAGGTCATCATGGGCCTGTGTGTGCTGGGAATCTGGGTACCCTACTCCCACCCCTGTCCCTGCATCCCTGTGCAGGGACAAGGTTGGCATCCCCATGGCCTTGCCCTTCTGAGGACCACTGGGCTGCCCCTCTGGGCCCCAACAGTGCTGGGAAGGGATGCACTGTACCGTGAGTGCAGGGAAAGTCTTGTTAGGCCACTGTGGCAGCGTCACGCCTCAGAGCAGGGCTGGGACTTGCACTGCTTTTGCCAGGACCCAGCCTGCCTCAAAACCCCTCCCAGGTTTTGTCCCCTCCTTGCCTGGGGAAACCCCTGTGTCTCCACAGGCTGTGCCTGTCCTTGGGGCCAGAGAAATGTGGGGATGGCATGGAGATGCACTTGGCACAGCCCCGGAGGCTGGGATGGGGGAACAATATTTGACCTGTGAGCCACGCCCAGCTATGCTACCTTCCTGCCCACAGGGACCCAAACCCTGGGATGGAGGCTCCCGGTCAAAACAGGGGACAGTCCCCCAAGCCCAGCAGCATGCCAGGTTCTGGAGGCTGGGTCTGCTGCAGACAGTGCCAGGTCCATCCCTGCTAGCTGGCTCCACTGGGCACCAGCCAACTTGCCTGGAGTGGAGGGGGCAGAGGATGAGTCAGCTGAGTCCAGCCCAGGACATGAGGGGCAGAGCTGCAGGTGACGGAGCAAAAGAGGGAAGGGGACCTCAGGATGCTCCCAAACCCCACCACCTGCAAGGATATTCTGCAGGTCCTTCTCCCAGTGTCCTGGGCTTTACAGCTGCGTACTGTGGCATTGGGACTGTAGCAGGTGTCTCCTGAGACTCGGTTGCTGGAGTGACCATGTGTGGTGCTGAGCAGGACCAAAGGCTTTCCCTACAGCCCTGCTGGGTGTGCGTGGGATTGGGATGGGCACAGAGGGCATGGCTGGCCGTGGGGCACTGACTACCCTCACCGTCTTCTTGATGTCCTCCCAAGCTCTGAGACAAGCCAAAGTGGGGTGAAACCCAAAGCTGGGCAGCTCTGAGTTGGGTGTGGGATGTGGGGCTTGCACAGCTTTCTCCCCTCTGCAGCTCCCCTCCTCCCCAGCTGCTGCTCCGATCCTTGGGTCACCGAGATGCTGACCCCTCTCTGGCTCTTATCCTACCACATCATTCTCTCTTGGGGAGCAGTGACCCCTTGTCCTACCTGCATAGGTGAAGGAGGTCCCCCGGAGCTCACTGCAGAAGGCACTGGGTGCCTGACCAGGTGGGCCTGGGGCAAGAAGCCCCCCTGGCTGGGTGTCCCGAGGAGCTGGCCAAGGACAGGTCACCAGAGAGGGCAAAGAGAAATGACTCAATCAATTAACCAGATTAAAACTGTGACTTCACCTCCCAAAAATAGCATTTCACCAATATTTTAATGTGCTTATTAATAATCTGCTCGTGCTCTGATTAGCAGCAAGGTAATAAGGGATCAGCTTTAACCTAAATTTAACTCTCCCTAATGGATGATGGCCCTGAGAACTGAAAGAAAAGGAGAAATTCCTATCCATCAGGCTGGACCCTCGGCAGGTCAGGAGCACCCACTGGACCTGGGCAGCAGCTGCCCAGCTGTGCCCAGGGACCATCACTTCATTGTGGCCCAGGAGGTCCTATGGCACATTTTGTGGAAGTAGTACCCTAACATCCTGCTGCACTTGGTGAAGAGCACTTTAGGGGTAGCCACAGGGGTGGCTGTCAAGGAGGGCAGGTCCTGGCCACTGTCAAGGTGCATGGTCCCCTCCTGGAGAGACAGGTCCTTTGACAATGGATGATTGCCCTGCTCCGTCCCCATCTGCTCCATCCCACAGTGGGGGACAGTTCCCCATCCCCAGATGCTGGTAGTGCTGGGAGGATGGGGACAGGGACCAGCCACCTGGCTTACCTGATGGCTCTGGGCATGCTTATGGCATGCTGTGTGCATGGAGCTGCTTTTTGGGCAAGAAACCCCACTCCAGGGCTTGTTTATACACCACCCAGCAGGTGGCTGGCAGGGTGTTTAAATTTAGCAGTGTGGCAGAGCTGTGCTGCCGGTAACACCGGAGAGCCAGGGTGGGGGTGGCTGGGTGGGGGATGCTTTATGGCTGTTAGTGTCACAGCCCAAAGTGGGACAGGAGACATGGACTCAGTGCCAGCCTGGGCTGCCTGGGGCAGTGTTACGGGGCCTGCTGCTCTCCCCAGTGCCTAGCCATGGGCGTATGCCAGGGCCACTTTGCCATCCTGTCCTGTGTCACCTGTGGATCCTCAGAGCCGTTGATCTTGGGGGAGAGAGAAGGGACGGAGGGAGGGATGGATCTGGATGCTTGGATTCTGCCCCCTGAAAGGGACACTGCTGGGACAATGCTGTACTCCTCACCCACGCTCAGGTGGCCACAACCCCTGGCTGTTGGTGCAGGGTAGAGATGTGACATTTTCTATGCAGAGAGGGTTTGGGATGAAACACTTGGGTCCAGTGTGTTCCTCAGCCATGTGTCCCATGGGGCAGAGAGGGCCAAGTGCCGTGCAAGGACCAGAAGTGTCTCGGGCATGGGTACAGCTAATCCCATGAGGTTTAGGATCTGTGAGTGACTCTGCCCAAACCCATAGTGGCACTACCTAAATGCACCTAGTATCACAGAGCAGGAACCGGGCTGGTTGGCTCTGACTCCAGGCTGAGAGAAACAGATACTGATTGCAGACATCCCTGGGGAGGTCCTGTTGTGGGACACAGGGAATGAGATGCCAGTGCCTCTCTGCCAGACCCAGCTCTCCAGGATGGCAGATCTGCAGAGACACCTTCCTTCAAGGCCCCATGTCTGGAGCAAGGACGGACACAGGCACTAGCAGAGATCCTGGCAGCATCGTTCCCTGGGGAGCCCCGTTTCCAGGACTCGCAGCTTCACCTGTGGTGTGGCAGCAAGGGGCTGAGCCCTGAGGATCCCAAGATCATCAGGGAACTCAGAGCAGCCCCTGGGCTATGGTGATGTCTTGCTGGCCCCATGGCACTGGTATACAGCCACATGTGTAATGAGCCCCATCTGTTCTCTGCCCCCTGCCTCCTTCTCCTGGCTGATGGTGCCACTCTCCCCCCGGGCCAGGAGGGTTATTTTTAACTGTTTGCCATGTGCTGTCTGAGCACAATTAAGGTAATTGGTTTGGGAGCCTGGCTCTCACACAACGCTCCCAATTACCTGCCTGCCTGCCCGTGCGGCCCCCCGCCTCCCTGCCCGCGGTGGCCGGCTCCTCTGGCAGGGGGACTGCCGGGACAGGGCTGCCCCAGATAGCACGGCGGGGCTGGGTGGGGACGCGAGCAGGCACAGGGGATGGAGCCATGGAGAGGACATCCCTGCACAACGACAGCCTGCTCTATGCCTCCCTGATTGCCATCCTCCTCCTCATCTCCTATTGGTTCACCACTCGCTGCTTCAAAATCATCAGCGGCATTGAAGGTACGGGGCTGGGGACATGGGGGGACAGGGTGGCCCAGCCTGGACGCTGCCACAAACCAAGCGGTGAGGTGAGCCAGATGCTTGGTGTGGGAGAGGCAGATTGGGGACTCCCTCTCTGCCTCTCTGGGAGACCTCCATCTCCTCAGTCACTTCATTAGTTCTTCCTGGCTGTGGCCCTGCTCTGCTGTGTGGGAGGGCAGACAGTGGCAGCCCCGGGGCTGAACTGTGGCTCAGGGCTGTATCCAGGGCTACTCTGGGGTCCACCATACTGGGGTCCAACATACTAGCCAGTGTTCTAGGTACTGCTGCCCCTTGCTGTGAGACGGGGATGCAGACGGACTCTCTGGAGCCTCCCACTCTTGTAGGGTGCCCGGAGGTCATGTTCGGGCCTCAATCTGCATTTTGGGGCTCTGGGTCCCTTTGGGTGTGACCCACATCTTTGGTCTTCAGCTGGTGTGTTGGGGAACTCTGGGATGTGGTGGGGGTCCCAGTTTCCCCAGTGAAGGGTCTCTCCTAAGCCCCGCTGCAGTGGGATGTGAGTGCCAGAGGTTTGCAGGGTGAGACCCCAAGGCGAGGAGCAGGGCAGGAGGGATGAAACTGGCATCGCATGTCTGGGGATGTGCAGAGCCTGTCCTGCCCGGGGTGTGCATTGCTCCCTCCATCTGTGAGACTTCTCTCTGCACAGCTTAGCCAGAGCCTTGAGGCACTTCCCACAACATGGCCAAATGCTGACTGGCTGCAGGGGCAAGGAGCACCCCTGGGAGTGATGCTCCTCAGTGGGATGGGGGGCAAAGCCCTGCTCCACACTTCTGGTGGGTACGTATGCTCTTGAGCATCCCTCGCAGGCAGCTGTGGGTCTGGCTCCATTGGTCCTGTGTGTCTTCTCCATCCTCGGGGCAGCTCCAGATGGAGTGACATTCCTGGGGACCTTGGTGGGTTGAAGGGGTAGTCCTTTGTCACACCTAGCCCATCTGGAGCTGTCCTCAGTCAGAGGGAATATGCTCTGGACAAGAAACTCTGGGGAGTCTGGGGGTGCTGGGAGCTGGGCACAGTGCTAGTGCTAGGTGCCTCTGCTAGTCCTGGTGGCATTCTGTGTCATGCTGGCAGCAAACAATGGAGTGTTTTTTTAATGGCTCCAGCATGGAAATGTGTAATCCTCACATGGCAGCCGGTGGGAGAATTATCACTGCTCTGCTGGGGAGGGCGGCTGCCAGGGGAGAGGCACAAGGGCAGGTCGGGAAGCTGTCACTCAGTGACTGACTTGCCACTGTGCCCTTCAGCCTCAGCATCCCACAATGCTGCCAGAGATGTATGAGGGGCCGATGACAGTCTGTTCACATGGTTCCCTTTGCAGAGAAGCTGCCCTAAACCTTCTGAATCAGGCTGAAGGGCTCCTCTCCCTCTATGTCTGGCCAAAACTAGGTTGCGAAAATAGACTCATGGCCTGCAGGACCGGCATTGGCACTGGAAGCAGCTGGAGGCTTGAGGAGAGGACGAATTGTAACTGGGACTCAGGAAGAAGAGTGGCTTTAAAAATGCAGTTGACATGAGTGGGAAACTTCCTGCAAGAGTGCAACAGGTCTGTGCCAGATGCAGCCCGGAGGGATTGACTCGAGGGCAGAACTGGGAGGCAGATACATGAAATCCAGGCTCAGTGCCTGGAAACTCCGCTCTTTCCAAGAAAAGGAAATGCCAGGTCTGAAAACTTCCAGCCTGAGGAATGTTTCCCCAGGGAAGACTTTGATCTCTTTTTCCCAAGACGCCTCTGATGCATCTCTGGCATCTTCTGCTGGTGTTAGACCAACCTCAGGAGCGTGCCTCAGGTGGGCAGGAGATACTGAGCCCGGTGGCATGGAGCCACTAGACAGCCAGGCTATGCCACGACCTGGGACTGAGACACTATCCCTCTCCATCCCCTGCCAGGGGACAAACCTACAGCCTGCTGGGCTGGTGATGGGGTTTCCTGGGAGATGGGCGTGAGGCAGCCCTGCTGGGAACTCTTCCCGGGGGTGTGCTCCATAGCCCAGATGTGGCCACCCCACCTGTAGCTGTGGCAGCTGGCTTTGCTCCTGGGGTGAAATGGGAAGTGTGGGAAGCAGCAGTGGCATGGGGGTGGCCCTGCTCCCTCCTTACCACACTGGTGCTGGAGTTAGGACTGGTCTTACATCATGTGCCGAATGGGAATTGTCTGCCTGGAGACGGGAAGCGACAGTGGCATCCCTTTGGGAAGCAATGAGGGAGCTTCCCTAAGGGAAGACCCCAAGGGGTGCTGAGCCCTGGTGATAGGCAGTAACCATGGGTACCTGGATCCCCAGTGATCTCTGTGGCTTGTGATCAAACAGCCAGGCAAGGGCTGTTTAGCAGGAATGCTGTTAAGAAAGAGCAGGGGAGCTAAATTTAGCCCTGTTGGCTGTGTGTGGATGTGTGCTCAAGGCACACAGAGGTTCACCCTCTGTTTCCAGCTTCTGTGTGACCTTGGGCTCCCTAGCCCCTGCATCTCCTCCTCTTCTCCTTGTTGCTGCACCATTTGGGAATTTGGCATTGTCTTGGGATTAGTTATGCTGCATCACAGCCTCTGCTCCCAGCCTGTTCTCCCAGACCTACTCCCCATCTTCCCTTGTGTTCCCAGCAAAACAGGTGTACCCGTCTGCCTGCTTGGAAATGGGGCAGGTGGAGTTGTTGCCTCAGACACTCTCCAGGAGGGAGATGTCGAAGTGTTTAGCCAAGTCAGTCCCCATGGGGCAGACACATGTCTGGGGCACAGAGGACAAATCTGAGTCATCCCTATCTTGGATGTTTTGCCAGTGCCCAGCGTCCTGCCCCTCCCCGTGTCCCCCCCTGGGAACCGAGTGCCTTTTAATATCTGTGGCCCGTTTCCTTAGCAACTGCATTAAGCAAATCGATGGAGGTGGTGTCATTGGAATGGGAGGGCATGCCTTCTTTCCCCCTCCGACCCCCCCATCCCCGCCA
>WAAG01061261.1:54066-73495 GCA_013390105.1 Tichodroma muraria
CCCCGCCACCCCCCACGCCTCCCTCCACTTGGCCTCTCTCCACTCTTACTCATAGGCACGGCCCTGCTATGCCTGAGCTCTCAGCCGTGGCTCCCTAAGCCTCCCACCACAGCCCTGCGCTGACCCCTCGCTCGCCCATGGCTGATGGCAGGTGCCCCTGAGTAGGGGGTGACAGCCGAACCCCCACCAGGGACACAGGCGGGTGTCCCTGGGATGCATGGTCTGGCGGCTGAGGTGCTGGGGTGAGGGAGCTCAAGGACTGTGGTAGGGAAGGGTGGGGGGTGAGGGGCCATGAGACACCCCCACCATGAACCTGGAAGGCCTTGAGATGATTGCGGTGCTGGTGGTCTTGGTCCTCTTCGTCAAGGTGCTGGAGCAATTTGGCCTCTTCGAGCCTGTGTCCTTGGAAGGTAATGGGTGTGGGTGGTGCTGTCACCTCCGGGGACTTGAGGGGCAGGTGGTGGGTGTCCAGAGCTGCCCCCAAGGATGCTCCAAGGCTGCTGCATCCATGAGAGAGTCCTGGTGACCATTGGCTGCTTGTAGGGGCATAGGATGAAAGGAGCAGAGTATCCTGCCTGTCCCAGTGGCTGGGGGTGTAGGGAGGGGACAGGGCTGGCAAGGTGTCTGCTGTACGGTGGTGACTTTGATGTGTGCTGGGATGCTGTGGGCTGGGACTGCGTGTAACCGTGTATGTGGGCACCAGGGTATTTTCCAGCACCCCCACAGGAGCAAGGTGTTACCAGAGACCATGGTCCCCTCCTCCTGCACATGAGGTGTTGGACTCAGCACCAGTCTGCAGAGCAGCCAGGCTCAGGCAGGATGGATGGGTGCATGCTGGGCTCCCTGCTCCTGGCTCTCTCGAAGGCTCCCTGTGGCCCTTGGGCAAGGTGGGGGGACACAGAGGGAGCTGTCCAGCTGTGGATGGGCTGTGCAAGGTGCTGAGTGCTGTGCTCGGGAACACTTGGCAGAGTCTGGATCCACTCGGGGGACTCTGCTTTGTGCATGGTGGGAGGGAGGTCAGGACTGCTTGTCTGGGTGCTCCCTGGACTCCCAGGGTGAGGGTTGTGTGAAGGGTCCCCCCAGCCCTGCTCAGCCCTTGCCCATGCCTGCACACACCTCTCGGAAGGTTGCCGCAGCCTGCCTGGCATCAGGGCATGCACAGGGTGAGGAGGAAACAGTTTCTCTGGTCCACTGGTGCCATGGGGTACTCCGCTGTGCTTCTCCAGCACTGTCTCCCACACAGTGGGAGTGTGGGCTGGATGTAGTGGTGAATGCTTGCCTTCACAAGCAGTGGAGCAGACAGCACCCTGAAGCTGCACCTACAGGTTGGCCCTGCCTGGGGATAGGGAGAGAGGGGTCAGATTGGAGGGATCTCTCCCTCTGATCCTGTGAACGTGATCATAGGACAGGAAAGTGGGTGGAAGTTTTCATTACTGCTTAACTGCCTGCTAAGTCTCTGTGTCCCAGCAGCAGCACCTATGCTAGGTGGATCATACTGGGAGGGAAACTGAGGCAGGAGCTGACCTAACATACATCCTGCCTTGTGAGTGCTGGGGGAAGGCATATTGACTGTGCCCAGGGGGAATTCCCCCTCCCTAGTCCTGCTGATGATTTGGGGGTTCCTTTCCCGGACCCGGTTTTCCCCTTCCCAGTGCTTTTGCTTCCCCGTGTAGCTGCTCGAAACTCTGGACCAGAATTGGTGGCATTGATTGCAGCTGTTCTGCAGCTCCCAGGTGCAGTGGAAAGAGTGGAGACAGAGAGCCCCCAGCCCCCCGTAGCAACCCTGCTAATGGGCTCAGGACAGGGCAGGGGCCACTCCTTGCTTTGTGTGGCTCCTCTGTTTCCTGGCTCACACTCCTTGTCTATCTGCAACTGACTTTTCCCTAGCATGGGCCAGAGCAGGATGCTGGAGATGGCGTGTCCTATGTCCAGCCTTGTCCTGGTCTTCTGTCTCCCCTCCAAAAGGAAAAGGGGCATGCCTGTCCCCATCCACTCACATTCCCATGCTGAAAAGCTGCAGTTCCCTCTGGCTTGGCTGGAGATGTACCCCAGCTGTGAGGGTGGGAATGGGATCCAGGTGCCCTGGATTGCCAGCAATTGTTCCCATTGCCTAAAGGTGCCCAGAGGAGAGGGAAACATGTTGCTTAAGGGGCAGAAATTGGCTGAGGTTAAGCTGAGCCCTGGGCACTGTACAAGGCGTCCTGTGTGTGAATGGCAGTGGTTTGGGATGGGGGTGAGGTGCTGTTGCATAGGTTGCTTCTTGTCTTGACTTAAGAGGCAGCAGGTAAGATTTTGCTCTCCAGGGAAGGTCCCAGGCAGTGTCTGGGGCTGGAAAATACTGTGGCCCCTCCAAGGGTTGTTTACAAGCCATGGCTCGGTCAACAGTGACAGCCCAGAGACTGCAAAGAGCCTGAAACCAAACACTAATGGCTTGGGTCTGCTAATGGACACAGGGCTCTGCCACCTGCTTCAGAGCCATCGATGCTGCCGGCGGTGCTTCCCCTGCTTCGGCTGCTGCCCCGCACTCTCCCTGCCCTGTCCCTGCTGGTCCCCTGCCTGTGGCTGTTTCTCTGCCCAGGTTGTGCTGGTTGTATCGTGCCACCACAGTGATGGGCTGGGAATGGAGAAGCTCCAGAGGGGACCAAGCCAACCTCTCTAAGCCTGGAGGAAGGGTTCAGTGGGAACATCTTGCAATGAGATCCTGAGGGAATTCCAGGCTTGCTGGGTTCCCAAACTCAGCTGGATGAGGCCCCAAGGACCTCATCCTTCATTTGGAGCTGGCGCTTCCCTGAAAAAGGGTTTGGACAGAAGTGCTGTCTGCAGCCCCTTGTCCTGTCTGCTTGTCACTGTACTCCCGTGGACCCTGCCACAGCCTTGGTGGCACAGACACAACCACTGCCTGGCAGCATCAATGGAGCATTTCCCATGAGTGCAATGTGCTCCAGGATCTTCAGGGTGATCAATGCTGGAACTGACGTTGTTTACCAGCTGGATAATCAATGATGGACTGTGTAATCCCACCTCTGCTCTGTGCCATCATGCCTGTCCCCAGCCCTGATTATCTCCTTGCAGACGCATGCAGGAGACTCTCAGACCCCTGCTGAGACCCAGCTTTGGCCATGCGCTCAGGATGGGGCAGGTGGAGAGAAACGCTATCAATTTTGCCTCTTGAAGTGCAACATCAATAATTCAGCACAGAGCAATCGGTCCCGGCCGGGAGGAGGGATGGCGGGAGGAAAAAGGCGGGAGAGCCACCCTCGTAGCCCAGCCACAGATTAATATTAAATGAAGTTGCAGATTGCTGTCGGCAGGATAATTGGTGCCCGCCCGAGGCTGTTCCTGCCTTGACTGTTCAGGGTACATGCTGGGGGGCAGGCACGATTGGGGGTGTCTTGGAGACCCCCAGCATGGGGTGTGCTGGCCTCTGCCTTCCCTGGGGGCTGATGCTGCTGTAGAGCTCAGGATACGGAGAGAGAAGCAGGGCTGGGAGGGTGCCAAACCCTTCCAGAATCTGGGGAGAAACAGGAGGGAGCAGCATCATGCCTGGCATCCTGAAAGGTGCCTGGCAGGAGGGTGGTGGCAGTGAGCAGTATGGACACCTCCTCATGGCTGACTCAGGATGAGGGTCCCTCTGGAGAGGGGAGAAAGCGAGCATCCCCAAGGTGCTGGTGAGAGCAAAGTCCTGTGCCAAGCCCAGATTCCTCCTGCTTTCCAGGAACCTCTTTGGCAGGAGTGCTGTGTCTTGGCTGCAGGAGGGACTGGCCCTTTGGGGTGTGATGCTGTGGTCCCTGCGCTCAGGGTGTCATCCAGCCTGGTGGGTTTGGCAGACTGCAGAGGTCAAGGTGAGCTTGCTGCAGGGATGTAGATCTTGGAGCATCAAAATCTAGACCAGGGCAGCTGCAGGCTCTCCAGGTTGAATGGGATTCTGAGTGTTGGGCTGCACCAGAGATTTCCCCATATGTAGTGGATTTAACCCTTGCCTTTCCAAGGGCTAGCACATTTGTCAGCTGGCTCTAGGGCTGGGCAGGGTTGGCTCTCCCAACAGTCCTGAACTCTCCAAGGTCCACAGTACCTGTAGTGCACCCTGTGCCTCTGCTGCTGTGTGGTGACACGTCCTGCTCAGCCCAGCCAGACCTAATTAGCTTGTTGAATCTCTTCTCCCTCCGGCCTTGTGTTAATCACTTTTCACATTGCTTCCTTCCTAATTCCCTCTGGCCTGATTTGCTCTTACTGTTGCTGATGTGCCTGGAGAGGAGAGCAAGGGGACCCAGCTGGACATGGAGCAGAGCCCACTCTGTCCCAGGATGGGCTCTGAGCCAGCAGACAAAGGGGCAGGAGATCACTCAGCCACAGAGAGGTGAGAAAATCACAGGCTGGAGAAAAAGCAAGAAATCTTGAGAGCAAAGGAGGCTATTGGGACCACCCTTCTTTATAGTCCTGCTCTGTTGGTGGAGAGTGAAACCTTCAAATCCAGTGGTGGAGGCTGTGACTGTGTTGGGCTGCAGGGTGCTGTGGGACCTCAGTGGGATCTCCCTCACCTCTCCCCTGTGAAGGGCAGGATTAGACCTCAGGACTGGGCACAGGTGGGAATAGAAGTGCCTTGGACTGGGCTCTAGGGAGTATGGAGTCCATGGTCCCTGGAGTGCAGTTAGCAGGATGTCGGATGTGCCATCCATGCTTGGCTACAGCATCCCTTCCCAGGGATACACGTAAGTGTCTCATTCCTCCACGGGTGCCGGCCCTGGGGCTTGTTGTACTGCTGGGGCAGGAGGTGGCCACATCAGAAGCAGCTTTTGCGTGAGAGATGCATAGACAACTGTCTGAAAGTGACTTTCTAATAACCACTGTTGCCAGGCTGGAGTCTCTGTCCTGCTGTCCTCAAAGCAGGACTTTGGGTGGGCTTTTGGTGGGGAGCACCCACACTGGCTGTCCCTGACCTGCTGCCTGCCCTCCAGGCAGCACCCTGTGGGGCACATTTCTCTCCAGCAGCAAGTAATGTACCCAGGGCTGGCAGCCCCCAGCTGTGGCCGTGACTTGCTGGTGCAGAGATGCACAGGAAGAGGGAGGAGATGAGGGTTGCAGATGTCTGTGGAGGTGATCAGTGGATTAGCTGTGCTCCAAGGCAAGGAATTCGTGCTGTGAAAGGTGGGGACGCTGTTGGGGAGAAGGTTTGGTGGTTTGTGATGGGGCAAAGGGGATTTCCTAGGTGGAGCTGGTCCCTGGGCTGGTGGCAGCAGTATCCCAGTAGCATGTGATGAACTCGAGGGTCCCTGCAGACTGCTCAGCTCCAGGGCCACCACAAGCTGCTGTTGGGGTGGAAGTCAGTGTGGCTGAGCCTCGGTGCACCCACTGGTGCCCATTCTGCACCCCTTTGTGGGTTCCTGTGCCAGGCTGTGTAGTGCAGGGGTGCCCTGGAGGAGAGCTGACCCCTAAGTCCCTTAGGCAGTTTAGTGGGCTCTCCTTCTCTGCAGCCTGGGTGCCCCGAGGGACCCCAGAGGGTGCCAGGGCAGGAAGAGGGAGGGCCAAGGCAGGTCTCTCCTCCCCTGCCCTCCTCTCTCCTGCGTTGCTGGGTCTGTTGCTGCCAGAGCAGCTGCCGGCTGGGGCTGTGTGTCTGGGGGATGGCGGTTGCTGAGGCACCCTGGGACCTGCAGGGGCTGCAAACGGTGGGCATCATCCTGCTGCTCTGCTCCAGCCTCAAGATACTCCATGCTCTGGGCATCATCGACCTGACCAGGGGAGGTGGGATGGGGACAGGGATGGGGATGGGGTTGCAATGAGATGGGGATGTGGTGGTGGAGGTGCTCCTCCTATCCCAAAGGCTGCAGGGTGCCTAGGGGAGTTTTGTAAGGATTAGTGTGGTTTAGGAATTTTGGTGGGTTTTGGTTTGTTGTTTTTTTTTTTAGGGGGGGGTGGGCAGGGGGACATTGGAGTGTCTGACAGCATTAGGGTTTAGGGAACTGGGGAAGGGAGGATGTCTGGGGATGTTTCAGGGTGTTAGGATACTGGGTGGGAATGCTTTCGGACATTGGAATGTGTGGTGTTTGGTGCAGGATGCTAGGAATTTAGGGCATCTGGGAGCATTAGGGTGCGGGATATCTGAGTCTTGAGGCACTGAGATGCAGTGACATGCTGGGGGATGGAGACTGGGCTATTGGAGTCTCAGGGCCATGAGATGCAGAGGGCTGGGCTTTGTCAGATGATGAGGAAAATGACTGCAAGTAACTGGGGCTGAGGAGTTAATTGTGAGCTGGGAGAAAAGAGCCATGAATGTGGGGTGCAGCACCATGCAGGGCAAAGCTCTCTCGCTGCTGCAGGAATTGGTGGCTATGAGGAAAACATGAGAACAGAGGTGAGAACCTCCCTGTGAGGCTGTGCCAGGGCTGGGGAAGGAAGAGAATGCTCTGGGTGTTGAGCTTCTGGGATTGGCAAGTGGGTACTGAGGGCAGGGCTGGATGTGGCCAAAGAAGAGGACCCAAAATATGTCAGAGCAATGGATACATGACCTGTTGGTTGTGCCTGGTGAGGGTGGGAGTGCAGGGAGCTGCGTAGTGCTGATGCCTTTTTTTCTTTGGCTGCCTTCCTCAACTGTGCCACGGACAGTCCCAGCTCGGACAAGGGCTGCCAGTAGACTTTGCATGAATGTGTTTTGGGGTTGGTTTGCCTCCATCTCCTCTGCCTCATTGCTGCCACTGGGGATGCTGTGAAATGAAGGGACTGCAGATCACATCACCTTGGGTAGCCAGATCGCTGAATGGGAGGTGTGTGGCTAGGATTGATCAGAGGAGCAACCAGTAGTAGAGCAGAGGGAGGGGAGGAGAGGAGGGTGCTGTGCCCAGGAGGTACAGCAAAAAAGCCTCCCTGAGCTGCCTGAGATCTGGCTGGGGTGTGGCTGAAGCACATCCACTTTTTGTCCCTGTGCCTTACTATGGAGGGTATGGATGGCATCTGGGTAATGGATATACAGAGCACTCTTGTGGGAACACACTGCTTGCAACCAAGAGGAGCTGCTGCTCTGCTGGGGCATTTTTTTGGGTAGGTCTTCTGGCACCTTGGGTGCGCTGGTCCCTGCTGCCAGAGGAGGTGCTGATTGCTGATGGGGGCAGGATGTGTCCCTGTGTGCGGGTTTTGCAGCAGGGCGATGCACATGGCTGTCCCAGTCCTGCAGCTTTGTCTGCTCCATTTGGGAGCCCCTGAGCTCCCACTGTCTCTTGGGTTGTGTATCCTGTCCCATTCCCTGCTCATAACGTTTTGTTCATGGTGTGGTCTGAAGAAATTATTATTCTGCAACATCTCCTTTGGGCACAGCCAGGCTATCTGGGAGCACTGTCACAGGCTGGGGATGGGAATGGGGACAGCAGTGCTGTCAGTGCTGTCACTTGGTTCTGTGGCCCATTGGGCCAGTCCCCTGCTGGGGACTGCTCAGCACAAGGGTTGTGCAGCTGTTTCTCCCTCTGGCACTGGGGAATATCCTGGTCCTGAGCCTTTGCTGTCCCACAAATTACAGCTCGTTTGGCAGCTTTGCTGCTCCCAGCTCTGAACCACCCCCAGAACAGGGACTCTTTGGCCCTGGGAAATGCCAGCTGTGATTTCATTCCTCTGACGGATGACTGTCTGGCACCTTTGCTACACTTGGCTCTGCATTGCTGACTGATGAGGGTCATTTGCAGAGCTGCTGTTGGTGGAACACATCCTGACCTCCATAGAGCAGCTGGGGAGACTCACTCTTCCTCCTGCTGACGGTCATTGCAGACCCTAGAGAGCTGTGGCTGGTGGCACTGCCTGAGGCTGGGTACTTCCTGGAATGGCTGAGCCCTGCACAGGGATGATTGGCAGTCACAGGTTTTAGGGGCAGCTGGGTTCAGATCAGCCTTGGGATACCAGCTCCTTCTGACCTGCCAACTGACCCAGTGTTGCCCCATAGGGCCAAGCAGGGTCTGTGAGTGCTGCATGACTGGTGGGCTGCTGGTGCTCTACTCCCCTCCTGGAGCTGAGGACACCGTGGAGGGCGGAGAAGTCTTGTCGTTGGATGCACATTTTCCACCTATCATGATCATGCATTTATTGACAGGTTACTGAGAGTGATGGGGGAGATTTGGCACTGTCTGTCGGTTTGTTATTGAGGGTGTATTCTAGCAGGAGGGTGCCATGGAAGGGTGGGTTGGTCTCCCCATCCAGCTGTCACTGGGAGGTCACTGGTCAGAGCTGTGGCTCTGTGGAAGGATAGGGACGTTGTTATGCATCCGACTGTCTCTGTCCCCTGCTCTTCCTCTGGGGAGACAACGGAGCAGCCCAGGCTTGGGTCCTCCATGGGAAGGGAGTGTCAGCCCAGCACCGGGTAATCCTCAGCATGGTGGCATTGGCTGGATCCAGCCTCCAAGGACACATCAGCTGCTGATGGCTCGATACAAAGTGGTCCATGGCCATCCTGATGGCAATCATTGCTGGGGGCGGGGATCTACCCACTGTAGGTCCCTTCAGAGCCAATCTTTGGGATTCATTTCAACAGCATGTGAAGGTGGGGAGGGGAAATCCCTTCCCCTTCTGGTGCTGCTCAAGGATGGAGTCTCAGTTTGTGTGTGTGTTTGTGTGTTTTGAAGTCGCCGAGCTGCGGAGTGATGCGTGGGAAGCGACAAGCCACTTAACCCGGCAGACCTCTTGCCGCAGAAAAAACACTGCCTTTTGTTCTGTGCCAGCCGCTGGATGGCCCTTGCAAAAGGCTGGAGAGCAGAGCTGCATCTGGAAAAGGAGCTGTTGCTGGCAGGGGCAGGGCTTCGTGCTGCAATGTCCCTTGTGTCCAGAGTGACAGCACATGGTTGGGCTCTGCTCCTCATCTTTGGGCAGAGCTGTTTCCCAGCAAGGAAGAACTCCCAAACTTGCTTGTGGTTTGGATGCTGGGGACAGAAAAGAGGGTGATGTGTCCTACTCAGCAGAGCCTTTGTGTTCACTAAAGCCAGGACAGCAAAACCCCAGTCCTGGTCACCCTTCTCCTGTTGTTAAGCTGCATGTGCTGAATGTGCTCCCTCCCCTGCCCTGGGGATCCTGGAATCGGGCCCCCCTTCGGTTTCCTCCTTGAGAAAACACCCATGTTCTTTATTTTTTTTCTTTTTCCTTCTTTATAACAAACTAAAGTGTAACTTGCACCCGACCTGACCTACTGCACGTGCCTATACCTGCTGCCCCTGTGAGTCCAACCACAGTTTACTCTCTGTTGCATCTCTCTCGCTGTGTGGTTTCCCTCCTGCCCTGCTCCCTCCTGGGTCTTTCACCCTGGCATTGGGTGTTGCTCTGCCCACCCTGTCCTTTCCCTCTCAGCAACGGGGATACTTCTGCCTGTCAGGTCTATTCCCACAGCTCAGCTCTGCTGGAGGGACCTGGCCCCAGAGCATCCTTGGAAGGCTGAAAGGTGCAATTTCCCTTTCCCTCTGCAAATTAAGGCCCTGGAGGGGTAGCTGGAACAAAATCATGATTTATGTACAACTGATGTCCACTTCTAAGAAAGAGAAGTCCTTTTTCCTCGCCTACCTGCAAATCCTGGAGCAGACAGGAGCCAGGTTGTGCTATTCTGCCAGTGCCAAGATCCTGGTCCTCACCCTTGCCCCTGCCACCTCCTGACAAATGCCAGTGTTTGTTCATCCCTATACGTTTGCACCTCACTGTCACTGTGCTGTGCATGCCACATCCCTGGAGAGAATTTGCCCTCTTTGAGTGGCTTTGTGTGGTGTCCTGCTGTATCCATAACCTCCTGGAGCTATTCTCCATCCCCCAGAACAATGGAGCTGCCTTGGTGTGAGCTCAGAGGGTCCCGGGTTCTGTCTGTGGGCACTTTGTGGCCAACCTGCCTAGAAGTAGCTGCTGGATGCAGACCCATGTCCCTATCCTTCAGCTGGATACCATGCAACACCATTTTCCTGGCATCTGGGGTTCAGCTTAGCCCCACAAGGCTGAGAAAGGGCTTCTCTGGCATCTATTTGCTAGAAACCTAGAGAAACAACCCCAAAACCAGGGTTCAGCATGCATAGGCATTGTGACCTGCTGCTTGCAGATGTACAGGATGCTTGGAGCAAACACAGCGACAAACCAGAGCCCCAAAGGGACTTTGCACCTTTTGTCCCATTTGTCCCCATGCTGGTGTCTGCCTCCCCTCGGAGACTCGAGCCCAGCATGGCCTTCATCCCCTCCTTTTCCTCTTTTCCCTACCTGCAGTGTTAGTCCTGCTCTGAGTTTGCTGGCTTGAGGCACTGTGGGAAGGGAGGGAGGGGGTCTGCAGCCATGGGGCAACACCAGCTGGGAGAGATGGGGCTGAGTGAAACCATTGGGTCCAAATGGGGGGAATGGGGGGTGGCAGTGGGGTCAGTACAGTCACGGGACCTACTATCAATGCAGGGCGACTTGGATGCAGTGGCCATGGGCCAGGCTGGTGTGGGGAGTCCCCCACCCAGCCCTGTAGCCTGGCCAAGGCAAAGCCCTGAGCCCCGTTCCCCTTCTGGCTGTCTCAAAGCAGGTCCCTGGGCTCAGGTCCCAGTGTTGCACTGGGGTGGGGGTGCATGCTGCAGTCTGGGCTGCATGGGGGGTCCAGTGCATGCTTTGCCTTCAGCCCTTGGGTGCCAGCAGGATCAAACCCAGCCTGAGCTTAGGGAAGATGCAATGCCCTGGCTCAGCCACAGGCTGTTTCTTGGGCTTCATTCTACTTTGTCTCCCTGCAGAGCCCCTCGGAGAGGGTCCCCAGGGAGCAGGTATTTGTTCTCAAGGCTAAAGAGTCTGGCCCTGCCATTTCCTGACTCTCTGGGCTCCTGGGAGTCTCCAGTGCACCCTGGTATGATGGGCGTGTACAGAGGTGCTGGGTGTGGGTAGCCTAGCAGGGTTGTCCTCATCCTTCACAAGGATGGTTACTCCAGTGCTGGGTTTGTCCTGGGATTGAGCAGGAAGGTCGACCAGAGCCTGGGCTGGGTTTTGCCTTCCTGCTCCTCCAGCCTCATGCTGAATGTGCTGCCTCCGCTCAGATCACCCCGCGCCGGGTGCCCAACCCTGCTGCCCGTCGGGACCGGGGGCTGATGCTGTGTTAACTCTTCTGCTTGGTGACTCCTTCTTTCTTCCAGGCAACCCGCCAGTCCAAACTAAAAAAGCGCTGAAGCAGCGATTCCTCAAACTGCTGCCCTGCTGCCGGCCCAAATCCATCCCCTCGCTCAGTGAAAGCAAGTGCTTCTTCTTGCCTTTGTGTGTGTTTGTCCCCGGCGGTGCTGCTGCCTGCTCTCCGCCCTGGCCCTGCCTGCGGGAAGGGGACGCCTCCACCTCTCCCCTGCCCTGGCTGTCAGGATCAGCCCTGTCCTGGAGGGGTCCAATCCTATGGCCTCTGCACCCACCTCTGTCTTTACGTGCTCACAGGCTGGTTTTCTCCCTCTTCATCTCTCTGGAGCTGCTCCCACGGGATACACAGCGGCAAGAACCGCTTGGGAGCTGGCTCAGGACAGTGGGGCCCACGACACTGGTCTAAGGGGTGGAGAGTTGTTTCTCTAAGCTTAGGGTTGGTTTGGAGATGGAGGTGTGATGGGGCAATGAAAGAGGCTGAGCAGGGAGTGAGTGCAGAGTCCCTTAACCCCCTGTAACGGGTGTGCTTGGTTCCTTGGTGAGTCCAAGCCCCTGGTCAAGATCTCTCCCAGCTCCACAGTGCAAGCCTATCCCCCCTGGGAAAAGGTGAGTATAGAGGGGCAGGGTCTGAACCATCCTATGAAGAGGGAGTACCTGCTGTGTGCCCTCTTGGCTGATTGGGGTCTAGGGGTGCTGGTTGCTGCAGGCAGGGGTTGTGCGGCTTGGCAGATGGTGGAGAGAAGCTGTCAATGAAGGTGGGAGCACAGTGGACAGAAAAGAATCTGGAAAGGCTGGGGGGGCATTTGTGATTGGGGTTTCTGAGGGGCAACTCTTCTGCTGGATGTTACCCCTGGTGCTGCAGGACATCAAAGGTCTGAACTCCACAGGTTAGATGCCTGTGCTGGTGGGAGGAGAAGGGCAGGCAGCGGGGGTTTCAGCACTGGGGCGTTTTCGCATCTCTTTTGTGCCCAGCCTGGGCTGTACCAGAGGGGGGTTGTTGCCCAGTGTCAGTCTCTGGTCTGTAGCCAGGGTGTCTGTGAGTGTCCTCTTCTGGCATAGACCCAGATCTGGCTGAGCAGAGCACCCTAAATATGTCTCAACCTGGGCAGGTGTGAGAGGACAGCATGTGCTATGCAAGGTGCCTCTCCTGCCCCCCGGCATGACGAGATAGGGCAGCTCAGTGCTGGCCTCAGCCACCCTCTCTTCCCCTGGGTTCCTTGCAGACAGTGTTGAGGATGAGTTCGAGCTCTCCACCGTCTGCCACCGCCCTGAGGGGCTGGAGCAGCTCCAGGAGCAGACCAAGTTCACCCGCAAAGAGCTGCAGGTTCTGTACCGAGGCTTCAAGAATGTGAGTACCCCTTGACCAGCTCTAATAGCCCCCACCTCTGCTGCCATCTCCACCTTGGGATGATGCTTTGCTTGTGAAAGTTTTTGGGACCTTGGGGTTGAAGTTTATATAAGGCTACAGCCTGATCTTACCTCCAGGGAACTCAGTGGAGAGACCTGATCCTGTGCTCTGTTTCCTTGGGTGCAGAGAGTCCCCCTCCTTGGTGCCTGGGATTCAGAGCCCCTTCAGTGAGGGGTGCAGCCCAAAAAATCAGGGAGATGCTCCAAGCAACCTTTCTAGCCACCCCACCAGGTGCACAGGGCTGGAGGGCAAGACAAGGGAACCACAGGTTTTTAGGGGGTGCTCAACCCTTTGTTGCAATGTGGAACTCACGCTGTGACCTTACCCTGGCAGGAGTGCCCAAGTGGCATTGTCAATGAAGAAAACTTCAAGCAGATCTACTCACAGTTCTTCCCTCAAGGAGGTGAGTGCCCACCCCTGTCCCTGTCCCCATACATATGGGTGCCTCTGTGGGGCCGAGGGTCACACAGCACCCCCTCATGCTGTCTGCCTCCCTGCAGACTCCAGCACTTATGCCACCTTCCTCTTCAACGCCTTTGACACCGACCATGATGGCTCCGTCAGCTTTGAGGTGAGCTGTGGCCAAGGAGGGGGTGATGGGGTGCAGCGGGGCAAGGAGAGCACATCCCTCCAGGGACCATGGGCTGGGGTCGGTAGTGTAGTTGTTGCAGATGGACGAAGAGCTTTGCAGGCCTAGTGGAGTTTATTAAATTCCCAGAGGCAATAGAAAACCAATGAAAAGCAAAAAAAAGGGCCTTTCTTTGTTTTCTGCGTCGTTTGTGCAGGGACCCAGACTGGCAGACACAGCCGTCCGTGGCTGGGTCTTGTTCAGGCTTTGGCTGAAGAGCAGGTCATGATGCACATTGTCCTCTTGGTTGCTGTGACCCAAGGGAGTAGTGTGGGAAATGTACAGGGTTAAGCAATTTTTTTCTCCCCCAACTCCTTTTGATACTCAGCATTTCACCTTGTCAGCCCACCCCCAGGGCACATCAGCTTTGGGGCTGAGTTCCTCTCTGCAGGAGAATCAAGCAGGGCTGTACCCTCTGTGTCTCTGAGGCCCTTTGTGGCTGTAATTCCCATTTGCCTGCCTTGTCCATCCTTGCACAGGACTTTGTGTCTGGGCTGTCCACCATCCTGCGGGGCACCATTGATGATCGCCTGAACTGGGCCTTCAACCTCTATGACCTGAACAAAGATGGCTGCATCACCAAAGAGGTGGGATGGGGGTGTCCAGACTGGTCCCCAGAGCCAGTGCAAGTCTGCCCCTGGCAGGGACAAGGGCAGAACTCGGGGGTATTGGCTGAGCTCTGCAGGAGAGCTCAGGGAATCAATATTTAACTGAGCTCAGCTTTGCAAATGTCCCTCCTGGCCCCCTGGCACTGGTGTGACTCTGGGATGGAGGGTGGATGAGTGGTGTGCAGCTTTGGGGCTCCATTGCAGATGCACGTGCACACATGGCCCCACACTGTGCACAGAGCCAGCAGAAACACATCTGAGCACCCCACAGGTCCTTCAGGAACATCAAGGAAAAGGTGCGGGTTGGGGACCAGGCGGAAGCAGAGCCCTGTGTTGACACTGCAACCGTGCTCCCCTTCCCATCAGGAAATGCTGGACATCATGAAGTCCATCTACGACATGATGGGCAAATATACCTACCCAGCCATGCGGGAGGAAGCACCCCGGGAGCATGTGGAGAACTTTTTCCAGGTGAGCTGAGTACATCCTGGGGAAGCAGAGCTCCAGCACAGAGCTGCAGTGGGGGCAGTAGAAAACACCCCACTCTGGGGATGAAGCAGGGCTGTGGCGGTCCTGTTGGTGCTTGGGCATGCCTGGGGCCAGGGGTGTGCTGTGTCCAGCCCCTGTGGGACCTGGGCAGGGGGTACCAGATTCTCCCTAGGGGCTGGGGCTGTCCCTACTATGCCCCTTGTGCTGTGCTTGTCTGCAGAAAATGGACCGGAATAAGGATGGCGTGGTGACAATCGAGGAGTTCCTGGAGTCCTGCCAGAAGGTAAAGTCACCAGCAGCTCTTCTCTGAGCTGGGTCACCACCCTCTTCCTTGGGGACCTTTGTCCCTCCTGCTCCCTTCCTGCAGAGAGGGGGTGAAGCCAGGGCTCCTAGGGGCAAGGCTGGAGCTCTGCTTTGGGAACTGTACCCATGCCAGCATCCTTGTACAGATGAGGAGAGACATGGATTCCAGTAGGGCTTGGAAACTGTCTGTAGTCCCTGGGGCTCTTGTCCCATGTGCCAGAGTTGCAATGAGGGTAAAGCCAGGTTTGGGGGAGCTGCCCAGATTGCTTTTCTGTGTCCAACTTGCCTGCTTCCCACCTGCTCCTGACAGGATGAGAACATCATGCGATCCATGCAGCTCTTCGACAGCGTGATTTAGCTCCCGGACCTGCCTCCAGACGAGCTCTCCTGACACTGGGCCCAGAACCTTTTCCTCTCTCTTGACTTTTCCTTTGAAACTCCCCTTCTCTGGCTGCACAGACATCCCCATGGAAAGGGGCCTTCCTTCCCTGAGATGCAGTTGGCGCCGAGATCTTCCTTTTCCCCTGGCCCAGCTCTGCTTTCCTCGGGGAATCCCAAGCAGGTGCTCACAGATATTGGAGCATGGGCATGGCTGGCACAGGATGAGAATTCCACTTGGATGGACCTCCCTGCACCCAATCCTGGTGGAAAAGATAGATTCCCTGGGCTGCAATAGAGGTCTTCCCTGTGCACACCACCCTGTGCAGCCACAGCTCACCTACCCTGATCCTCCCCAGCCCCAGGAGCCCCCAGTCCCGGCTCCAGCCCAAATCCTTCAGTAACACTGTCTAGAAACCAATAAAGTCTGGCAGTGGGCACAGCCAGTGCCTCAGCTTCATCCCCTGCCCTGGCTGTGCCCTGCTGGTGGGAAGCATGGCCGGTATGTCCACTGTGAGCCACCGGCCACCCTCCCTGTCCTGACACTGGGGCAGTGGGTGGGCAGAGGGGCCGTGCCTGGAGAAGGCAGCCACATGAGCCCTTGAGGTTCCTTGCTGCATGAGCTATGGGGAGCATCCCCTGAGTCCAGGGGTCCCAGTTAGACCTACAAGGCTCTTCCTGACAGGGGCAGAGGGGAGGCTAAAGGGACCCTGAGGTGACTTTTTGTGGCACTTGTCCCCCAGGATGGAGGATGCAGGGCTGGAAGAGCTGTAACCTCAGCCCCTGTCCCTTAGGTTTGGGATGCTGGCACAGGGGAACCCCAGGGATCCACTTTGAGGCTCCAGCGGAGAGGCACCCTTTCCAACCCTTCCTGAAGGTGTGGGGACATGCGGAGAGGGAGATGGGCTGGTCTCTGGTGGCCATTCTGGCCCCATAGGGCTCACAGCCATGCTCCTGGCATCATTTGCTGTGGACCTTGCCCTGTTCCTGTGCCCTGGCCCATCCCAGCCCACCTGCTACCCCAGGGACTGTGGAATGAGCAATGAGGCAGAGAGGTGTCCCTACAGGCATAGCTCTGTGCTGGTGACATGGCTGAGCTGGCAGCTCCTGGAGGAGAAAGGTCGAGGCTGGGGTTAGATAGGAGTCACTGCCATGCTGCTGGCAGGCTGGAGGGTCACCTTGGGGCAGGGGACTCTTCTCCTTTTCCCAGCATGGCCATGTGAGAGCCTGCTTGGGGACCTTGAGGATGGGGACTCTGGGTGTTTTTGTCACCACCAGCACCTTGGAGATGGGTGTGTGCAGGCAGGCCTGTCCTGCCCACATACCACTCCAAGTCACAGCTGGGAGAGTGATGTCCATGGGCTAATGATCCCATGCCAACTCCAGAAGCCCCTCACATGCACTGGGAATGTACCTCATCCTGGCAGCCCCAGAGAGAGTGGCTCCACTCTCTGTATCCTTGGCCAGGGTGGTTTGGCTGGCCTGAGCTGCAATGTCTGGGATCAGCACCCATGCTGGGCCAGACCCAGGCTGAGCCCCCCGGGTTGGAGACATTAGAATTTAACTCCTGGGGCTCTGAGCCAAAGCTATGGGGCTGCTTCCTAGGGGGACCGTCCCTGTCCCAGCCCTTGCAGTTATCACATGATTTTTAGGCTCATTCAACATATTATTTATCTCGCAGACATGATATGTTTTTCAGGTTCATTCAACACACTGTTCATCTCACAGACCTGTTCCCAGGTTTGCTGTGGGGCTGAGCTCCCACCTGCATTCTCCTAAGGATGGGAGGGCCTTACTCCTCCATCTCTTCGGCCCTGTTCTCCCTCCTTCCAGCTCTCTGGGGTACCCATTTTTCGCTGCCTTGTGGAGCACCTGCCGCCTCCCCCCTCACGCTGTAGGTCGCATGGTGTGACCCCCTGCCCCGGGGCATGGTGACCCACAACCTGCTTGGCATCTCCAGTCTGTATATTTTGTATTATAACAATTATATGAGTTAAAAAACAAAACAAAAAAACAAACAAAAAACCAATAAAATCTAACCACAATCGCTATGCACATTACCGTTATGTCTTTGCATCTGTCAGCTGTCTGGGATGGGAGGGCAGGAAAAACAAGGGGGCTCTGCAGAGGGTTGGTATTGTTTCTGGGGTGCTGTGGTTCCAGGGTGCTCTGCATGGGAGCTCTGTGAGGTTGCCTGGGGGACAGGGTGCACACTGAGCTTAGCCATGCTGTTGGTGGTCCTGTAAATACAGACTTTCCCCTGCTAAGAGGCTGTAGGCGTTAAGGTTAAAAAGCTCTTTCATCAAGTGTCTCACATTTCAGGAGTCAGGCTGCCAGGTGTGTTTTCAGCTTGTCAGAGATGCTGCTGGGTGAACCCAAGCTTGCGACCAGGTGGCCCTTTTTAGGATGCAGCATTTCAGGTTGAGCTAACAGGAACATAGTCACCTGCCACCTTGAGGAGATAGGTATGGACTGGGAAGGGGCTTTTCTTAGGGTAATCACTGGTTGTTGGAAAAATCCAGCACTGAGAACTGGGAAAAATTAAGTAAACAGTCATGTAAGTAAGAAAGTAGCGAAACAGGAGAGCAATGGACCTGATAAGGGACAGCAAAATGGCCCAGCATTCTACAGTCTGTGGTCCAGGTACTGAAAGCTCAATGCAAAGAGCTGCCTGGAGACCAGACATCTTAAAAGGATGGGCTCTGGCTGTGGGGGGAACTGGGGGACTGGGTAAGCAGCAAGTCTAATCTTTCCAAAGCCTCTGACTCTTCAGGGACCTTTTTGGGCTGCTGGCCATCACCCAGGGCTGTGAATGGCAGTATGAATGGGCCTGAGCACGTTTTCCCCTCTAACCCATTTTTCCCTGTATATCCTATCCCCTGAGCTCTGTTTGGCCGGTTGCTATTTCAGGCAATGACATCCAAGGGCTTGATGTGCCCTCTTGTGGTACAGGGATGCTGTGAGCCACTGGTGTGATCCCTTGGGTCCTTGTCCCCAGAGTGAAGGGCAGGAAGGAGGCTGAGGTGATAATGGGAAAAACAGCGCCGTGGGGCTCAGCCTTCGAATGCTGCCGTAGCCTATTCACACCAAATGGGAAAAGGTTTGTGCAGGGAGTGTAGCTTTCAGAGTAAGGGGTGGGGAAGCATCTCTGGGAGTCAAAAATAATCTATTTAGCTCTCTCCCAAACAGGCCCTCAGGAAGGGCCTGAGGGCAAAGAGGCCTGGATCCTTCAGGTGTGCCTTCAGCTTGCTATGAGAAGCTGCTGTGTGAGCCAGGGCTTGGATGACCCTTGTTAGTAGGAGATGGCATTTAAGGGTGGACAGCCAAGTCATTTGGTCTATGATAAAAACAGAGAATAAGAGCTGATGAATCCTTGGAAAAGGGCAGCCTTATGTTGTTTCCAGACAAGTTTTTCCCAGCTTTCAGAGGAAAAATTAATAGTAGCTATGTGGTAAAACAGCTGAGCAACTGGATGAGGCAGCTGATGCAGCCTGGGGCAGTGATTCACTCCAGGATCCTGAATACTGCCTAGAAACACAAGCATTTTGTAAAAGGATGAGATTGCAACATTGGGAGAACTATTACTGTAGGATTATTTTGCCATAATTAGAGATATGCGCACTCCTTCAGGGTCTTTTGTGACCCTGTAATCACCGCCCAGCTCTGGAGGTGTGTGAAAGTCCTGTGTTCTCCACACAGATTCTGTGCATTTCTCCTCTCTAAGCCTTCTGTAAAGACTGCTCGTGTACCAATACAATTTAGCTGGTTCCTATTTGGGGTATCTGTACAATTTCTATTTTTACTTTTTGAAAGCTTTGGCCTGATGATGGTGGTAACTAGAGATGCCCCTTGGCCAGGTGCTCTGCTGCAGCTTCCTGAGCACGGGTACTGATGGTGCTGGAAACGCAGCCATCTTCAGGTTCTTGTCATGCCCGAATTATTATCGGTGAGAGTAAGTGGAAACGTGGCTGAAACGCGATGTGTCTGCCCTGATGTCTGCAGGCGTTCTCCAGCCCTTCCTCGCGATCTGGGGTTCTCAGCAGCTCTTTATTAATTTGTTTCTTGTTGGCTGGTACCTGCTGCAGTCTCCCCAGTGCTGGGAAGGCTGGCAGGATCACCTTGCCGGCCTCCCTCCATAATCACAAGAGAGGTCCTCTCAGCCTTGGGGTCCCTCGTGCTCCCATGCGGCTGCAGCGGGAGAGATGCTGCCTGACCTTAGGCCCCTCCTCTCATCTGCTGATACCATCTCATCTCTGCATCTCACCCTTCAGAACTCTCGTGGCCTCTTCCAGGCATGGAAACGCCTCCAGGCGTGCCATCGGCTGTGCCGTGCCCCCACGCCGGCAGGGTCGGAGCTCTGTCCCGCAGCAGCTCTGTCTCCCCGGCGGGGCAGCGGCGCCACAAGTGGGCCACGTCTCACGGGAGCCCGCGCGCCCCCCGCTCCCGCGCAGGCGCGCTCCCGCCGGGGCGCTGCGCCGCGCGGCGCACGCGCAGAGCCGAGGTAAACACTTCGTTCCCCATCCCCTTCCC
>WAAG01061261.1:80072-101742 GCA_013390105.1 Tichodroma muraria
AGCCTTAAAGGAGGGGACTGTTACCTTACTGTTTCAAAAGCTGTTTTAACATTTAATAACTTCCTTAAGGAGTATTTTGGGGTTGATTGAAGAAATTGACGTACAAAGAAAAGTTTGATTATTCAGATGTATGCAAAGATTTTTCCAAATTTATAAATCTCTGAAAGGCTCAATGCCAATCAAATAAGGCAGCTTGATAGAGCAGTTTAAGAAGTTTAAACTGAGAATTAGGCTAAAGGAAAATTTATTTTTTCCTAACTTGAACCGAAATCTTTGCTTCTTGAATTAGCAGGTTGTTAGTTTCTAAGAATTTTTGTAAAGTAGAGGTAGTCTGTGCTTACTGCTGTCACTGGTTCCTATTTCTAATAAGCTTGCTTACTTTACAAGTCACTGAGTTGCTTTTTTAATCAAAAACTATTTTTGCTTTATTCTCTTACACTGTAGTATTGTGGTTCTGTTGCAGACCTTAACTTTAAAGACATAAGTTCTAGTATTAAAATTTGTAGGTATTTGCACTTACACTCATTACAGAGTCTTGGGGTTTTCTCATTTTGTTGGATACTATCTGCTGTAACATGGCTTTGTATTTATGAACTTGATTAATTTTTTCCTAATTTTGACACTTGACCAATTAAAATAATTCTGTGCCATTTATTTCTGAATGAGTGCATTTTATTTATGAATGTGTGTCATTATTATGTATTAAGTGTCATTCATAATGTCCTTTTTATTTATATCTTAGACTTTTAGACCTTACTTGATTAATTTTATAAATGTTTTTTGTTTCCAAGGATGGTGTTCTCTCAATGTGTTTGTGGGGCAGTTGAAAATGTTGTCTCATATGTGCATCCTTCTAATAGCAGTGACATTCTCTTTTCCTGCACAGAGTACTGTGGAACTTTCTGTTATCCAAATGTTGCCCAGTCACCGTATTTGCGGACTGTAGGAGAAAAGCTGCTCCCTGGAATCGAAGTGTTATGGACAGGTAAAGATTCATGGCTTATTTCTTTTATTTTGTTGGTGTTAAGTATTTTCTTGTAAGTATTTAGTAAAATAAACTGACCAACTACTTGGGGGTTGAATCTTCAAGTATATGCAAAGCCCTCTGATTATCCTATTTCCTGCTTAGGTCCGAAAGTTGTATCCAAAGACATTCCAGTAGAATCCATTGAAGAAGTTTCTAAGATCATCAGGAGAGCACCAGTTATCTGGGATAACATTCATGCTAATGATTATGATCAAAAGAGGCTTTTTCTTGGGCCTTACAAGGGTCGGTCAACTGAACTCATCCCCCGACTAAAGGGAGTTCTGACCAATCCAAACTGTGAATTTGAAGCCAATTATGTTGCCATTCACACGCTTGCAACCTGGTACAAGTCTAACATGAATGGAGTGCGAAAAGATGTGGTGATGAGTAAGTATGCGTAGCTGTTTGCTGGATCTATGCTTAACCATATAAATCATACCAATTCTTGGTGGTTTTAATGTTTTTATCTCTTCCTCACCAACTTTTTCTTCTTATGATCACCTAGCGTTTTCTGTTCCGTAAGTAAATGGCAGTTGCCTGAAAGACAGTGATCTTGCTTTACTGACTTCCTGGGGCATATCTGTAGCACATGGTATCAAAAGAATTTCTTAGTCTTGAGAGGTATCTGTGGTTATGTAATTAACACTCTTGGAAAGCAAATAAAATGCCCAAATTTAAAATGTGTCCATGGATATGATTTCATTGGAATAGAGGCAGTCCAGATTGAGGACACCCTTGAATGCCAGGGTGTCTGGTTTGTGTTGACATTGGTGGTGACCATAATTTTCCTCGTTTTTCTAATTAAAATCTAGTAACTTGTCCTTTTTGTGAAGTAAGCCCCTGAGTTACTGAATGCCTTGTCTGACATCTATTTTTTGCTATTTTAAATTAAACTAGCGTGATAACTTTAAAATTTGTCTCTGTAGCTGATACTGAAGACAGCACAGTTTCAATCCAGATTAAATTGGAAAATGAGGGGAGTGATGAAGATATTGAAACAGATGTTCTCTATAGCCCACAAATGGCCCTGAAGTTGGCCTTAACAGAATGGTTACAGGAATTTGGAGTACCTCAGCAATACAGCAGTGAGTATGATTGGTATCATTCTGGGGCTTGTAGAAAAATAGTGTTAGATGTTCAGTATTTGTGTTTAAAGATATTTTACAGATCCTGGCAATTCATACACTTCAGCTGGAAATATTTTTCTGCCTTAGTAATTGGGGAACCTTAATTAAAAAGTAAGAATGCTTGATGTTCTGCAGTGTGCTTGTAATGCTCTGACTGATCAACAGAAGCAGTCTTGATGTGTTATTCTTTGGTACTTCTGATAGAAGACAGGAAAAGATCTGGATCTTGCTAGTCCCCGTTCTTACTAGACCTCAGTGAGACCTGAGAGGTTAGGAAGTACAATGGGTTGGGGTTTTTTTCAAGTTGATGTTAGATTGTTGTAAAAACTAGTTATAGTCCTGAAGACTCTGTTTTTCCAGTTGTTTTAAGATAGTTTTACTTTCCTGAGTTAGTCTGCATAACCCAGATGAGTTCCTTCCAGCACTGTACACCTTTTTTGTACCCATGGGAGCTTGGGATATGAGGGGAAATCTGTTTTTCTCTAGTGTGAGTTTCAGGTGATCAGAGTGTCTTTCTGTGGTGACTGGTGATGGAATGGAGGAGCCTGTTCTCCTGACTGCTCTGGTGCATTTATGCTCTTGAACTGCTGTAGAGTTTTGTATTTTTCTAAAACTCAACTGCAGCAGAAACACTGGGTGAGGAGTAGTAATTAAGGTGTCAGTCTTCCTCCATTTTCACAGTATAGTTTAAGTTGGAAGGGACTTCTTGGGATCTATCTCGAGTCTAACGACCTTGGTCAGGGAGGGTGAGTTGGAGAAGGCTGTCCAAGATTGTATCTGGTAAGGTTTTGAATGTTTCAATTTTCCCCAGGTTAAAGACAGTTTTGAATTTGAAATATTTAAGCATCAGCTTATCATATTAAGCTTTTATTGTGAACTGTCCTTTATATTCAAATACAACTTTACCAAGTCAGTTGATGCAGAGGGAAAAATAGTTACTTTGAGAGCTTTTTATTCTGATGACATGGTTAAAAATGCTGCTGACAGCACATAAATGTTAAATAATTTTCCTAACTATTTCTTCATCCTGTCTTTGCTTACCAGTTATGTGAAAAGGAAACTTGCAAAATTCAAAGTCAATAGTTAGAATTACATTGACAGAAGTGAACAGGCAAAGTACCAAAAGGAAGCTGTGCTGATGGGATGCTGTGGTAACAAAATCATCCATCATGTGCAGGAGTTGCTGATTTGAATGTTAGTTGGCAGATATTGAAAACTAAACTTGTTTTGTCTTATTCTCAGGTAGGCAAGTGGCCCACAGTGGTGCTAAAACCTCTGTAGGGGATGTAGGGCCACTGGTGGCACCATCCTCTTTAAATGCAGCAACAGTGGTTACCACGGTGTACCAGGAGCCCATCATGAGCCAGGCTGCGGCGCTGAGCAGCGACTCACCGGCCTTGGCCAAGGAGGAGGAGAAGAAGCAGTCTGATGAGGAGCCAATGGACATGGTGGTGGAAAAACAAGATGATGCAGACAAGAATGCAAACCAGATACTGACAGATATCGCTGAAGCCAAGATGGCAGAAGAGCTTAAGCCAATGGATACGGATAAGGAGACTATAGTTGAGTCAAAGTCTCCAGAGATGTCTATGCAGGAAGACTCTGGTAGTGACATTGCACCTATGCAGACTGATGAGCAAATTAACAAAGAACATTTTGTGCCTGGGCTGAATGAAAAGCCTCTTTACACAGTAGAACCAGTGACTTTAGAGGACTTACAGCTTCTTGCTGACTTGTTTTACCTTCCTTATGAGCACGGACCCAAAGGTGCACAGATGCTGAGGGAATTCCAGTGGCTCAGAGCAAATAGCAGTGTTGTCAGCGTTAATTGCAAAGGAAAGGATGCTGAAAAAGTGAGTGCAAATCTTGTTTCTCTCCTTTTATGTCAAAATCTCAAGCAACTTTATCTGTAATAGAGACTGGTGTTCTACTTTGAAGGACCTGAAGGGTAATGTATAATGAATCACAGGTCACAGTAATTTTCATTTCTCCGGTGGAATTTACTGTTTTAAGCCCTGTAGTGCCACATAGCTATGAAGGCAGTCTGGTATCTGCATTTGACCAGTGTTCCCTGTACTGGCCTCACTTCTAACAGCCCTAGAGAGTATCTGTGAGTCATGTGTGGTGTGGTAGTCCACCCTGGTAAAATTAAGTAATGAATTGTGCAGTCTTCCTCCGTATTTAGAGTACCTCTCCTCTGTAGGGCCTGTGTTTGATCTTGTGGATCTTTTTCATAGATAGAAGAATGGCGTAACCGAGCAGCCAAGTTTGAAGAGATGTGCAGTTTGGTGATGGGCATGTTCACTCGTCTCTCCAATTGTGCCAACAGGACAATCCTTTATGACATGTACTCCTACGTCTGGGATATCAAGAGTATTATGTCAATGGTGAAATCTTTTGTGCAGTGGTTAGGTAGGTGCATTGGGAGCCATTATAATCCCAGACAGCATATTTTTTATGTGTGTTTTTAATTAGCCCACGGAGAAAACTGAAGTATTAGGCGAATGTGCTTTCTTGGACAGGGGGTCTGGTTTGACCCTGTTTTAAAGGTTTTCCTGTCTTGCTATTTGAAGCAATGCTTGCAGTGAGTTTGCTTTGCTATTGAAAGTGAAGGCTGCTGGATGCTTAAGATTGGAGACCTTGATTTTCTTCTTGGGCTAATGAAACTTGAATCTCATCTGACACGTAAGTGTTGACTTTAACTTACTCTTGACTGAATGCACACTGGACTATGCCATGTAACTCCTTGGATGCCCCGCTGTATGATTGGAAATGACACTACGAAATGTGATCACATCAGCCATCTGCTGTTTGCTCTGTCTTGATAACATTATTGCTGTCTTCAACAGACCTTTCAATGGGCCTGGCCATGAGGAAGGTGATCCTCCCAGCCCCTGTGCGCATGCGAGCTTTAGCATAAGGCTATTCTGGTGCAGAATAATTTCTTTCAAACACTTTCCAAATTGCTGGTTTTTTTAATTTTTTTTTAATATATATTTTAGTTTTTGGTAATGGGTGGAAATTGGGGAGATGTCTGGACAGATTTAGTCTGAGACCTAAAATGATCTTGAAACAGTTGTTTTTTTGGGTTTTGGATTTTTTTTTTTTAAAATGTGTGACACTTTCTTCTTTGTTTTGTTTTGTTGGTTTTTTTTCCTGAAAGATTTTTGGGATATCCTAAGTTGGCAGATAGCACCAGCATGGCCTGGGTAATTCTAGTCACCTCATTTCACTTTCAGGTTTCAATCCAACTGTAAGGAATATGCTGTGGAGTTGCTTGACATACACAGCAGACAGCAAAGCTGATGGTCTCAAGTCACACTTTCTGTAGCTGTCACAAACCTCACAGTGGCTAACCATTACACAACCTTGGTCTAATCCTAGTGTTTGGATTGTCTTTAAATTATATTCTTGAATACTGACAGATTTAAGCAGGGACAGAGAAGAAAGTGTAACACAACTCCTCCAACTTGAGTATCCTTGCTGTATATTGACCTTTAGCTAGACAGAATGCTCTCTTCTTGATAACTTAATCTGCTTACAACTCTAGGTCAAAGCTCTGTAAAGGGGACAGTGGTTCTTGTAGTCTTTGAAAACATCGAGGCCACAGTGTGGACTGCATTTCAGTATTATCAACTATGTACTAAATTCATTTGAAATTGTTTTCAGTGTTCCTGTAAAGTTGGCTTCAAGTCTCTAAATGCATCAAATATTCGGAGTAGTTCAAAGTAGAAGCCAACTCAGTAAACATGAACTCTGCTAACTTTGGCACTGTTCTGTTCCAACACTCACACTGGTATGAGATAGTTGAAAAATTCAGTTTTTCACATATACAGTTTAACAGTCTTACGCTAACAGTGCTTCTGTGAGAGGGGCCATTTTTGTCTTCAGCTTGTGTTTTGTCACTAGTGTAAATACAGAGTAAAGATCTTTGATAAAATAACCTCATTATATAAAGTCAAGTACATTACAAATCCAAACAAGTTAATTTTCACAGTGGTGTGCTCAATGGTCCACTGGATATTCACTTTCTTCACCTCTCCTTCCAAGTCCAGCTAGCATTCAGTCCCTTAAATTGGTGTGGCTGTACAATACTATGGATTACTAATGACTTCTATTGTCTTCTTCCCCATTGTGTACAGATGGGAGAATCCTCAGCACAAGTTTCTACTGCTATTGGATGGACAGCGCCAGATGTTCACAGCGCGTCGTCATTAATTAATTAAAATGGAAAGGTTTTGTCTGTGAGGCAGCTCAGATAGATTAGATGTACAACAGGCATGAACTGAAGTCACATTTGCGCAGCGACTAAGGCATTAACTATGTTTTTCATTTATACAGCTCTTCATTCACACAGCTCTTTACTGTAATGATTGGAAGTGCTAGTTAAGTTGTAGTCTCAAAGGACAGACAGATACTGTCTTCCAAGTTATTGACTAAATCTCTTTGGGAAGGATATCTTCTTACGTGAGAATTCTAAAATGTGGGAGTAAACCAAATTTGAATTCTGGTGTTTGAATCCTTTCTGAAATTTACCATACTTAGGGTAGTTTGTATTTAATCTATATTCCTAAACTCGCGTAAATGTCAAACTTGGCACACTTTGGGACTCTCTGACTAGCACAACATACTTGTCTGTACTGATCTGAGACTGTTACTTGAACAGGAGGTAGATTGCTGTCCACAAAAGGAAAAGAGTATTTGCGCTGCTCCTCTTGTCAGAAAACTAGGCGGGTAATTGAGCTCTCCACTCCAGATACCGCTTGGCTTTTTTTTCTCTCCAGAGCTGTCATTTATGTTACTTGTGGGAAGGCTGCAGTGCCTTGCTGGCAGAACAGTGTTAAAAATCAAACAGCCGATGGGAGCTTCTTTTCTAAAGCAAGTGTGAGCTGAATCTAAGCACTGCAATGGGCCTGCTGCTGCTGGTTGAGGAGCAGGGTCCCTGGTGCGTCCAGTAGGCTTGTGGAAATAAAAATCGAGATACAGAAAGCAAAGCTAGTAGTGGCCACCAAGGTGTATTAGTTAAATTGTGAGTTAATTCCGGTTAACTCTACTTAGCTTTTTAATGTGCCGACAGTATTGTGAAGGTGTGGCCTGGATTATGTAAATCTTTGTAGTCTCTTGCAAGAATGCTGTTTCATACAGCTGTTCTGGCTGCCTGATCTGTTCCAGACTGTTTGCATACATTGCTAGTCCTAGTTTTCTGACAAGATTAGAAACAATCAGTACTAAAATGTGACTTCAGAAAGGTCCATTTTTTTTTCAGGGGCTGTGATAATGGCATTTGTTTGATCTAAAATTTATGGTAGTAGCTATTGAGCCATGTAGCTTCCAAGATGTCAAATTTTCATAGATGAAATGAGTGTTTCTGACACAAATATGCACAAAAAAAAAGTGTATGAAATGTGTGGGAAGTCCACGTAGTTCTGTATGGCACCATTCTTGTGCCTTCTGGTCTAGAATGAAGTGTGTAGCTGAATTGCCTCACCTATCTGTTACAGGTAATAAATTTGAAATGCTGCAATTAGTGTGCAAGCACAAAAGCTTTATCAGTTGTACATTATTACAGCCCCTCCCCCTCCCCAAGCCCTGGATTCTAGCTCAGTTAGAGAGCTTTTTCCACAAGTGTATGTTAGCTTTTTGGACATGTAAGACACCCAGGAAATCCCCCTTCTCGTAACATTCTCCGCTTGGATCTGATCTCAACAGGGTGTCGTAGTCAATCTTCAGCACAGTTCTTAAGTGGAGACCAAGAACCCTGGGCCTTTAGAGGTGGTCTAGCAGGAGAGTTCCAGGTATCAATATGACTTCACAACTGAATGACGTTTTCTTTGTTTTATGAGAAACCTTTTGTTGCACATCAGAGGTCTGGAAGGATTGGTCTGCCGAAGGCTTTCTGGTCCAAAGCCCATTAGCCTTACAGCTTGGTTTAAAATAATTTTCCTCCCCTTTCTACAGTAATTTCTCAAGGAGATGCTGCCTGTCCCACGCGCATGCGAAGCGCAGCGGCTTTAGTTGTACATTTCACATTGTTTCTTTGCAGGTCGCACAGCATTTTTACCTGCGCCCGCAATTGCACAATGCGCGCATGCTTGTCTGCCGATGGGAATTCCATGAGCAAAAGGGATCGTCGTCCAAATTTTGGTTCTCGAAATGATGCTGTGATGCGCTTTATTGCGAGGAGTTCAATTGGCAAATATTCCTAAATCGCTGTTTGTACCATGTGCAGATTTGTTCATGGATTTTTCAGGCGCTATACTTTTCCCCCCTCACAGGTGCTCTGCGCGCAGCAAATTGAATCAGCGCATTGCTTTTGGGATAAAGCGTCTCCTCTGGCCAGTTAACCCTCTTCAGACCAAACCTTTCCTCCTGACATTCTATGTTCTTAGACAGTGTAGATATGATTGGTAAAAAGTTTTTTAAAGCAGTTAAGATTAACAGACTCTTAGTGTGCTGTTTCAATTGCATATTTTAGAACACCAATTGGATATTTTCTATTCAAATAAGGTCTTTGCATTTGTAAAGCATACCAACCCCACCTTCTTCTGGGGTAGCAAGTAGCAAATGTTATTTTGGGAGTCTGCAGTGCACACCCAAGAGTGATGGGTTTTGTTGTTCATACAGTTATATTAAGTATTTTGTTTTCACAGCGTTTGCTGCCTATTGATGGGGCAAATGACCTCTTTTTTCAACCACCTCCATTAACACCCACTTCCAAAGTGTACACCATACGACCCTACTTCCCTAAAGATGAGGTAACTGCTTTTGACACTTGTCACCTTTGTTGTTAGCGATGTGCTTCCTTTTGTGGCAACAGTGGTTACTGCTGAGTCCCCTCTTCCCCTAATGAAGCAGGTGTCCTGATACCTTGCACAAGTGCCAGCTCACAGGAAAACTGAGCTTAAGTGATATGCCCCTGGTTCAGCACCATGCTGTGCAACAGTACGTGTACACTCACAGCTTGATTCCTGACTTCCCACCCCCTCACCCTTTTAAATCTGTGAGTGCCTTCCTTATTTTTGAAAGGCAAGTTAAATTTGTTCACAGCTGGTAGAAGAATTCTTGCAGCAGGGAGACATGCAGTATTTCAAATGAGTCCTAACTTTGAAGCCAGTCAGACATACGAGGCTGACACATGAAGACTCCTTTTCCTGCCCCTTCTGGGCCAGCTCTGTCCTGTGCTGTTCTCATGAGCAGTGAAGCAGCCTTATCCAAACCTTCATGCACGACTTGACCTAAGCTGACTTGTTCTTTTGTAGAAAATGGAATTTATATTTCTAAACCACCTTTGCAATTAGAGGAGCAGCTAAGCATGCAGTTATAAACACTGTTTCTTCTGAGGAGTTACCCTTTAGTTCAAGGAAGAAAGAAGTGTCAAATGCAAAGCATGTTTGTTCAAATAAAAAAGGTGAAGTTTCTTATTTAAAATGTGGCTGATACAAATTTGCTCTTTCAGAGAGATTCAAGGTGAAAGCCTTATAACATGTGGGCTATGTCTGTCCTTTGCAGAGGTTGAGTTGCTGTACTTGAACATCAGAGGTTTTGTAAAGGGACTTGGTAGCAATGGTGGTGTTCACTGAGTGTTTAGTATTTAACCTCATAATTAATCTTGTGCTGTTACAAGAGCAGGAGGTTGACTTCAAGCCTTTCCTTCCCAGCCATTCAACTTAACTGCAATGTTTTTGAAGGCAACTTTGAGTTACTTTCATGGAAGAGGTGGAGGGAAAGCCAGCCGTTTACATAGATGGATGCTTTTGATCTCTGCTAGCTCAGTGCCTGTCAGTAGTAGGTTACAGTGTAGCTGTTAATGACATACTCTCCTTTGAATGTGACTGCTAAATTGACATTATCTCTTTTCTCCTCTTAGGCATCTGTATATAAGATCTGCAGAGAAATGTATGCTGATGGAGCTGATCAACCCTTCCATAGTTTACCAGATTTAATTGGAGACAAGTATGTATTAGGAACAAGTGTCCTGCAGAGGTGGTTCTGAAGGATGAAGTCCTGATAGTGTATTTAATTTGAAATTTTAGAATTGTGTGTGGGAAGAATACAAAGAACTTTTGAAGTAGATAAAATAATTTACTCTAAGGAAATTGGGGTTTTGGTTTCTTAAAGAGACTGTTGACAGTTATGTCTCAGCTCATGTGCTGGTCACCTGTTGTGAGCTGTTAGAAAATAAATTTAGTTGAAACTTCTGTATTATGAAACCTGTGCATCATAGTATCTTATTTCAGATTTTGTGAAAGTATATCATGAGAGCGTCCATAATCTGTAGGTACCCTCTGGTATTTTTTCTGACCTACTGTAGTTCTAAAAATAGAATTGATAGATTTATTTTTCTTTGTCTCAGGTGTTTAATTTAGATAGAATTTTATAGAGTCTGCTCTGAGTGCAAGAAGGCAGCTAAGAAAGGACGTGTAACTGGTATCAAACAATACCCAAAGGAAATTATGAAAGCAAGGAAATAATGGCAGCAGAGCAACTAAGAGCAAAAGCTGAAGAGCAGTGTGTATGGAATTAAACTGTGGAATCCTGAAGTGCAGATGTTGCTTATAGCCAGGTTTTGACAGCTGATCAGTCAATTGGTGCTTTGTTGGAACTAATTCCATGACTGGAAGACTCACTTCTTTGGTTGACCCTGGAGTCTCCTCCATGGTACCTGAAGGGCATACTTGATCAAACTGACCCTCTTTTAGCTGAATTTGTGCTTTTTTTTCTGCAGGTTGGTTGGAGGTCTGCTCACCCTCAGCCTGGATTACTGCTTCGTCTTAGAAGATGAGGATGGCATATGTGGTTATGCTTTGGGGACAGTTGATGTAACTCCCTTCATTAAGAAATGCAAAATGTCTTGGATCCCTTTCATGCAAGAAAAATATACTAAACCAAATAGTGACAAGGAGCTGTCTGAGGCAGAGGTTGGTATAACCTGTGAGATCAGAACTGTATGCTGAAGTCTTTCCAAAGTGGGTTTGTTTTTTTGAGCTCATGTGACATTCAGTTTTTACACCTTTCTGAAGACTTTGAGCATGTATTAAAGCATCTGACGTATCAGAAGGAGACAGTAAAATTATTCATTGCCAGTCAGATACAGCGATGTGCTGTAAATACACCCAAGAGGTGTACTTAAATAGTAACCAATGCAGTAAATGTAAAACACCTTCATCTAGAGGAAATTACATTTTGAAAATAAATTATTGCTCCTGCTCTGTTCTACTGCAAAATGCAGTCTTAGCCTCCCTGTGCTGCATTTAGAACACTGAAAGTCATATCAGTGTAAGTACTGAAAGCAAATTTAAGAGCGCTTGGTTTTGGTATGAAAATCTATGAGCTATTTGTGGAGTGTGACAGCTGTAAATGGTGCAAAGCAATCTAAACAAAAGAACCTACGCTTCTTTGCCCATTAAAAAGGCAAAAAAACCAAAGAAGAGTATCTGTGTGCCAGCTGTTGGTTATGTGTTGACTTACATTTTCTTTCACTTGAAGTATGGGTCACTGAGAAGGAGCTTTGCATGCTTCCTTTGATGGTCTGAGAAGCTTTTCTAGCCAGTCTTTCTGTCTAGAGTACAGACAGCAATCAGCAGATGAGGAACTGAGTAGCCATCAGAGGTGTAGCTGAAAAGCCTGCTGGTTTGGAGGTACACTCCATGAGCAAAGCAGTCTCCCCTGATAAAGATGAATGAAAATGAAAAGCTGAATAATTATTAAATGCCTGTTTCCCATATTCTTTTCAGAAAATAATGCTAAGCTTCCATGAAGAACAAGAAGTATTGCCAGAATCGTTCCTTGCTAATTTCCCATCTTTGATAAAGATTGATATCCACAAAAAAGTGACAGATCCAAGTGTGGCCAAAAGTATGATGGCCTGCCTGCTCTCTTCTCTAAAGGCTAATGGTAAGTTTCTTGCACTTAGAATTCCTTGTTTCCTAACTGCTTGTCATTTCTAGGGGGCAAGGCAAACAGGAAGATTTGGGTAAATAATTACAAAAGCTTTTAAACAGCTAACTTCTGCTGTTGCCTTGAAAAAGGGAGCTTTTAATTTTAACCATTATCCTACAAATTAGAAGATAGGCAGAACTGAGGGAGCAATTTGGCACCGAGAGCACACATCTTTACATCTTGAACACTGCACAAAAGTCTCTATTTTCCCTGCTGGCATTGGTAATGATGCTTTTTTTAAGTTTGGCTGTGTGTACTGGTGGGTAATTACCAAACCTTCAGTATGGGAAGTGCTTGGCTGCCTGCCCTGACTGTGCACCCCAACTCATAGTTCCTTTGTGCCACTTGGTGCCCTCTTGCAATGCTGTTTTTGGAGCCAACATCAGATACTTTTGTGTGCAGTGAAAGTTGTGCAGAGGGTTTGTTCAGACTGATGGATGCCTGCAATGTGCAGTCCTGTTAGGGTATGGTCAGCTGTGCTGCCATAAATCGGGACTCTTGGGCACTATGCTCCATGTGGAATTGGATCACTGATTTACCTGCTAAAATAGGTGGGAACTCTAGTAATATTTTGTCTGTGCTTTTTACAGTAACGCTTCTCCTACAGTATTTTGTTTCTTTTCTTCTTCAGGCTCCCGTGGGGCTTTTTGTGAAGTGAGACCAGATGATAAAAGAATCTTGGAATTTTACAGCAAGCTGGGTTGCTTTGAAATTGCTAAAATGGAAGGATTTCCAAAGGATGTTGTTATCCTTGGAAGAAGCCTTTGAAGTGCTTGACAGTGAACTGTTCCGGTACTGTAGACCCTTAACAGCTGGGCAGGTAGTGGTGGGGATCTTCATATGGTCTAACTGCACAAAGCCAGCAATAAGCCAGCTTGGTAAAAGGGGCTATGCGAAAATCACCCATCACACATTCAGACTGTAATTTGTTGGAAGGGGATAATGCTGCTGAAAACATTGTTATAACAAAGAGAAACCTTGTCCTCTCCTGGTCCTGTGTGAAGTGCCAAGGAATCTTGCATGGGCTATACTATAGCTTCTCAGAGGAATCCCTCTCAATCGGTGCTGTGGTTGGCGACAGTTCTCTGAGTTCAAGTGTCGACAGAAAATTGGTCTCTGGCAGAATGCCTATAAAGATGCAGGTTTTTTTTCTCTGTCATAGAGCAGGATGTGCAATTGGGAGTTGCAAAAATGGGAGGGATTGCTTGTGTCAATCAGCATTTTTAAAGATAAGTAGTTACAGTTCTATTTTTTACTACCTTTATGCTTGTTGATAAAGCAATGACCCATTGTCACTTCTAATGACCATTGGTTCAAGCTTTGTGTTTTGTTAGGGACAAATGTGCAGTGGTCTGTGGCAGAAGTCACTCAATGACAAACTTGTAAATTTCAGTGTATATAAACTTAGCTGTATGCTAACTTTTTGTTTACTGGTTTTTGTAACTTTTTCTTTTGGAAGTGAAATGGTATAGGTCCAAGACGGCACTTTTGAAAAACCTGAAACCACAATTGAGAACAAGTCTGTCCTCAGCACTGACCTTTCTTACTGTGCCTCATATCCAGGGCTAGGAACTGACCATCTTGGGAAAGGGGAGCAGATCCCAACTTGACCCTTCCTTCAGATAGCAGTTTGTCACTGCTTGAGGGTATCATTCTCCTGGGACTGAAACAGCAATTCACAGGATGCTTTGCTGAACCCGTTAATTTTGGTAATGTTCGCATGGGATTATGGATGAAAGATGGTGAGAGGGAGAGAGAGCTGGCCCACAGCTGGGATTTGTCCTTGGAAGAGTCACCATGTTTCAAAGCCTGTTCGTACTAGTTTGATTAAATCAGGGTCTTCAAGTCCTGCACATTTGTATCAGATAACTTTTCTATAAGAAATGCCACAATAAGCACATTTTTACACATTATTTAAATGGTTATCTACTTTTAAATGTTCCAAGAGTTTAATGTTTTTACCCAGGATGGACATGCTTGGTGATGGGATGGAACTGGCATCATATGGGACCTGGTAGTCAGGTAGTTGGATCATTTAATGGAAATAGTATTTCACAGTAGTCCCAGTGTCCCAGACAGGTGATTGGACAATAGTATGCATTTTGCAGTACTTTGTTTCTTCCACCTGCTGCCATCAGCTGTCTGTATCTTATGTTTAAATTTTCCTGGGTTTTTTTCAGTGGTGCACAAAGGAAGCTTGGTTGCTCTTACAAGCCTCCAGCTGCATAGAAGTTGATTTGCAACCTGTAATGAATGGCATTAAGACTGCAGTAATGCTCTCTGCAACCTGTAAGGAGATACTGTGTTTGGCCTTCTGGTGCAGTAATGTGCAAGATGTTTCTTTTTTTTTTTTTTTTTTCCTTTGCAGAATGTGAATGATTTTTAATGCAGTAGTGAAGTATTTAAGTTGAAACAAGTTCATTTCATTTTTAGAGAGAGGTATGGGGTTGTGCTGTGGGATTTCATTAAGTCCGAGCTGAATGCCACTAGTTTTTATACAGCTTTGAGTGCATGTTGAGTAGCTGATACCTTGATTTACCAGGTGGGAGAGTTTTGTTTCTTCATGGATACCAGACTCAACTTATTTTATCTGGATGCATAACATTACAGCATAGGATGCTTGTGGCCTTATTTCTTGGCTTTTAAGGAGTTGCCACATTTTCTCTTCCTATGAATTTGTTATTATTATAGAAGTTAATTGTCTAAGCCTATGGAATGTCAGGCCAATACCATCATTCTAGGATTGTAAAGTGATATGTTGACATATCTTTCATGGTTATGAATTTTCATTAAGGTTGGAATGCCACTTTCATTAATCTGTTTTAGATCAACAGTATCTGTAGCAGAAAAAGACCTGTAAAACTGTATTTGAAGACCATGCGAGAAATAGAATAAAAATTGAGAATTGAATGTAAATAAATGTGTATTTTGTGTATGAACTGGTTCAGAACCAGAAGTGGTTCAGCAACATACATTACATCACACTGTGTTTGATGCTCTCAGGATCAGCTGTCAGAGACTTGTGTCTGGTTTTGGTGTTGGCAGTTGTACATCCACAAAATTTTACTTGGGAAGATAAACACTGAGATACCTAAAGCAGGTAGCTTCCTGCTTAGAGTAACCGCTAAACAAGGGGGTGGGCCAGGGGGATGAAAAGCAGCTTTTTTTTTAATTCACAAGAGTTTGTCCACCTGCTGCACAAGCGCACTCACTGGTGGTGTGGTTCAGAAGCTGTGCAGTGTGGAGAACAGGATAACACACAAACCAAGCAGCGAAGTTAGCAGGTGAAAACTTTTCTCCTGGCCCAGTAAATGTTCCCTGCTAAAACAAGTAATGCGTGACTATGTTTTCTTATAGCCTATTTCATGAGGTTATGACAGACTTGTCTCTCTACAACACATTTTGGCCTGGGAAAAGGGATTGGGCTCTGATGTTACACCAGACTTTTCCTTTAAGGGAGCATAACGCTGCATGGATGCTCCTGCCTCCATTGCTCCAGGGTGGTGGCTGCAGACAGGTCAGGTGGCTGCGCAGAGCAGCTGCTGAGAAGCACATGGGTGTGCTTGTGTAACCACTGCTGCACGAGCACTTGCTTCTTTCTGGGACCTGGTTCAGCTTTTCCAACCACTTCAGTCACTCTGGCTTGAACAAAGCGAGCAGCTGGCTAGCAGAGGTCTCGGCAGTGGGAGCAGAGCCAGGTTTGGCCCCAGAGTGCAGTGTGAGCTCGCTGTTCGTGGGGTTTGCTTTAATTTGGCTGCTCCTCTGCAGCACCAAGTGGACTGCTTTCCTTTCTGCTTTGAAAGGCCAGTCGAGCCCTCTGCTCCTTGCTGTAGATTTTGAAGTAGGATGTTGCCTTCTGTGCTCAAATGCTCCTTTGCCGCAGTCCCCAGTGTCAGGTCACGCTTCTCTTGCCCATGCTTAAAGGGATAGGCATGAACAGGTCCCTCCCGTTGTGCCCCTCCCTCCAACCTTGTCACCCTCCTGTCACCCCGGTACCCCTCTTTTTGCCCTCAGCCTCCTGGCTCTGTAGAGGCGCCCTGTATCTCCTCCCCCGTGCTGGCGCGAGGGTGCCCAGGAGAAGGGCGATAGGGGAGCAGCCGGTAGTAAGGGCCGTTTTTCCGGTGTGCCGTTTGCACGGCTGCCGTTGGGGTCAGTTAATGCTGAAGGCCCAGGGTGGGCAAGCACCACCCGAACTAAACCCGCGGGGCGCTGCCGCAGCACCCTTTGGTTCGGTCCCCGGGGGCGGGCGCGGGGCGGGGCGGCTCGGTACGGCACTGCACGGCCCGCCCCGCTCCCAGCGCCGCTCCCAGCGCCGCCGCCTCATGGAGCCGCACGGGCCCGCCTGCCCCGGCAGCGTCCTCTTCGGTGAGCGGGGACACGGGCAAGGAGCGGGGAGAGACGCGTGGGGGGTTACAGATGAATTAGGGAGATGACTCAGGAGGGGGTGTGGGGACGAGAGAGACGTAGGAGGGCTAGAGAGAACTTAGGGGGCAGAAGAGACACGTTGGGGCAATAAATAGGGAACAAGAGAGAGACGGGGCCGAAAGAGATCTCGATGAGTAAAGGGGACGGCGTGGAAGCTGGAAAGACACGTGTGGCTGGGGGGAGAACACGTGTGAGGGCAATAGGATCGGAGGGGGGGGGATTGTCAAAGTGAGACCTGGGAGCGGCAGAGGCGTTGTGGGGGGGAGGAGGCATGAGGGACACGTGGGTGTGAAGAGACACGTGGAGGGCATTAAGGTGCCGGAGGGGGAGGACGATGTGGAGAGACACGTGTATGACCGCCTTGGGAGGCAACAGGCACATGCTGGGGGTCCCGAGGCGGTTTGAGGGGAGCCGCGTTGGGGTCTTGGTGTTCTGGCGGCTTTAGAGATCTGGGATTAATGGAGCGGTGGGTTGGCAGCCCCGGCTCTCGCCGGCCTCTCCCGCTCCTCCGGTTAATCCCCCGCGCTCCCACGTCAGCGTTTCGTGGGCGCCTGTCGCAGGGCGGCGGAGCCGGGTCCCTCCTCTCTGGGAGGGGTTTCGGCCGGGCCCTGGAAGCCCCGCCACACGCGGCCCTGAGCTGCTGGCACAGCGTGACAGTGTGACACAAACGCGTCTGCGGGCAGCGCCCAGCCCCAGCAAGGCAGCGCGGCTCCGCGCTCGCCGCGCTGCGGGAGAGCGGAGTTGCAGCTCCCCAGGCCTTTTATGCACCTGGGGTTCGGTCGTCCCTTCGGTAAGTTGAACATATAAGCATGGGAAGAAGGAGGTCCTGCCCTGGGCTGCGCTCCTGAAGGCTGATTCCTCTGCCTTGAGGGTGCCGGCCCTGGTATGCAGGGCTCAGCTCTGTGTTTTTTCCGATCAGCCTCACGTCGGTGAATCATCCTGTAAAAGCACCCAGGGCAGTTTAGTCCCTCCCTTTGGTCGGCTGAATCCCGATCCTAAGAGCTAAGGGCGTAGTTATGCATCTCTCTTGTTTTTGTAACTGAAGAAGTATGTAATAAAATATGTCTCAAAACTTCTCTTGAGGGACACCAGCTCCCTGCAGCTTGGCCTGGCATCCTCCCCTTGGGTTGTGCCTCATCATTCAGGTCTGGTACTCTGTGTCTGCTTACAGACTCCCATCCAAGAAAAAGTTGTACTGACGATAGCATGAGCAGAGTCACTGTTTTGTCTGCTCCCTCCTGTTTCCCACAGTGGTGTGCCCTGACTGTTCTTCTCTCCGGAGGGGAAGAACCTTGCCCTGCCAGTGCTTGGGTGCCTTGGGCATTGCATCATGCAGCCCGCTTTAGGGACACCAGGTTTTGTCTCCGTGTGGTGCAGAGGCGGGTGTGCAGTTTTCTGGGACCCCAGAGCCCAGGGTGCCCTGGTCTGATGCTGCTCCTCACACAAGAAAATAGAGTTTTAGGGACGCCACGTGCATGCCTGGCCGGGGCTCCCCCTCAGAACCCTTTGCCTGTAGTGACTGGTGGTGTGTAATTCCTGCTACTGCTTTTTTAATCTCCTCCTTCTAGGCTGTGAGCTGACTGCCAGTACCAAATCCTACACATTTCAGGTGGATGAAGAAGATGACTCTGACCACATTTTAGCGCTGTCTGTGGTAGGAGAAATGTGAATTAACTGTGCTTGTTCTCTCCTGTAGTTGCCCATATCCTTATGCCCCTTTTCCAGGCTCATCCTCCTTTCTTGGCTGGATCAGGGGACTCCCTTGGCTGAGGTCCCAGGACTGGCTACTCTCAGGCCAGGACACAGAGTGGTCATGTTTATCCATCATGTGGAGGTGCTTGTGCAAAGCCTGTGGTGGCAGGAGACTGATGAGTAGGGGAATGCTCCAGGCAGGTGGTGAAGAAAAATATTTCTCCCTTGTATTTGACCTTGCTGGAGCTTCATACCAGATTCACACCAGCTGGGCCTCTAGCTTGTTGCTCCTCAAGCCCAGACAGGTGCAGAGCTTCATTCCTGGCTCTCCCTGGGGATGTTTTCTGTCCTGGAAGCACAGAACCTGGCAGCATGGATCAGATCAGCAGAAAATGCAGCCCAGGTGCCTTCCCTTTAGGTGACTGCAGTTAACAGCTGTCACAGCTGGGAAAGGCACAGAGCCCTGTTTGAGACAGTCAGGGGACAATTGCTACAGGGTTGTTCAGTGCTCTCCCTGTTTCATGGAGCAGCATCCCCACACCTTGCATGATATCTGGGCTGGTAGCATTGCTGTGGGTTACTTGTCCTGTGGAGAGCTCCAGCTGTCCCGGATATGTCCCTTGGGAGAGCATTTGTTCACAATCTCCACTCCCATCCAGGTCTGCCTCACTGATGGTGCCAAGGACGAGTGCAACGTGGTGGAAGTTGTTGGGCGAAACCATGAGAACCAAGAGATCGCCGTGCCTGTGGCAAATCTGAAGTTGTCATGCCAGCCCTTGGTAAGAAGCTGATTTGAAGACTCGGGGGTGGATGGCTGCAGGGAACAGGACAGGTCTGGATGTTTTTGGATCCTGATCTAGGATCTACAGCTCACAGGCAAATGCCCTGGGTACCCTTGGCCTGGCTGCAGGTGCCCTGAGATAGAAATGTTTAACTGGGCTGGGTGCTGTACTGGGAACTACAGGATGCTCTGCTTTTTGTCTCTGCCCCTAACTTTCTGCTCTTTGCAGCTGAGTCTGGACAACTTCAAGCTTCAGCCTCCAGTGACCTTTCGCCTGGCAGCGGGCTCTGGCCCAGTGCACGTTGCCGGCTGGCACAGGATCAGTAAGGACTGAAGGGTGGGGAAAAGCTTGGGAGGAGTGAGGGGTATGAAGGGGCTCCAGTGTCAACAACGGGCAGAGAACCCCTGGGAGATGCACTGGGTGCTTCCTGGCATGCATGCTATGTCCCTCCTTTGTGCTGGTTCCCCAGGGGCCATCTCAGTGCAGGGATTCCTTCCCTACAGTAAGGCCTTGCATGGAGAAAGGGGTCTGGATGTCTCAAACTGTCCCCTTTTTTCATGTCTGGCTGTCACCAATCCCCTCTGAGACCTCCCTCCAGCTGGGATGCTGCTTATTTCCCGCTGTTAGCTGCTGTGAAAGCTGCTTCAGATCTCCTTGGGCTGCTCTGCTCCTGGGGTGTCTTGTGGGCCAGTTGCATTTGCACAGATATACTTTGGTGAGTAAGTTACTTGTGTGTCCCAGTGCACAGGGAAGATGCTTCCTTTGAGGAGGATGATGACTTGTCTGAGGAGGAGGAGGAGGAGCTTCCTCCTATTATGCCAGCCAAGAAGTAGGAGGAGGAAGCAGTAACTTGTCTCCAGGCAAGGTGAGAGATCCTTCCTCTGGGTGGCTGTGATCCTGGTGTGGCAAGTGTGGGTGGAATGTGCTGCTTAAGTCTATTGCTCTCAACCTGGTTCTTCCCTTAGGTACTCACTGGGACTTCTCTCCCTGGATGGTTTTTACCTTGGACACCTGTTGCCAGGACCTCAACGTTTGCTGATTTTTTTTTTATGCTGCTTTAACTTTTTGGGGAGCAGGGGCTGCTCCCAGCACTGAGGTGTCTCCTTTCACACAGCCCTGGGAGGGTGATCCCAAAACTGGATGGATGCTCCTGGTATATCCCCTCTCCTTGATTCCTGTTCTGGGAGTTGGGGATGGAAGAAGTGATCCTTACCCTGTGCCTTTTTGCTGCCCTGGACCTCTGCTTTGTGCACCCCCTTTCCCTGGCTGTGAAATACTCAGTCCTGGCCCCTTCTCCAGCAGATGGATGTAAAGCCAGGTGTTTGGCAGGCACTTTCACTGATTCTAATGTGTTTGCTTTTGCTTACTCACAGTTTGGTGTTTTTTATATACTTGGAAGTGTGAAAGTGGGGCCCAGGCTCTATTCTTGACTGCAGTTTTGGTGGGGTGGGAGCTCACAGCCTGTCTGATCTGGGGGAGGTTCTGGGTCAATCTGCATTGTAAAGAACTGTTCTTACACTCAATAAAGATCTCTCAGGCATCAGGTCTGAAGAAAGGTCACTGCTGGCTGGCAGGTTCTTCTCGTGCACGCTTCAGTGGGGCAAGTTTGAGATGTGACCTTTGCTGAGGACTGGTGTCCCCCTACGCCTGGGTACCTGGAGAGGGTTTGATCCTTTCTGCACTTCAGCCAGGTGGCATTTCTCACCCATGGTGTCTGGTTCTGCTCTTTTAATGTTTCTCTGGCGGTTTCTCTGCAATCAGTCTTGCATTCTTGGCCCATGTGTCAATGCCTGTCCCAGTCCTCCTTGTCTGAGACACTGGATGTTGTCCCTGAGAAGCACCATGGACTGTTCTGTCATGCTGGATCTTGCTGATGCCCTGGGACAGCGAGTTTCTCAGTAGCCTGGATTCATATAGGAAATCCAGGGTGGATCCTCAGCTCAGGCTCCTTTCTAGATTTTGTATCTCTCCTCTGGAACCTGTGCAGTTCCTTTGCACCTACCCCCTGTTTCCTTCTGGCCCCAAGCAGGCCTTGCTTAGCTCTTAGAATGAGGCTTCAAAGCCCTTTGAAGCAAAGGGAAAAGGACTGAAGAAGAGTTGGCTCTGGGGAGATCTTTCTGTGGCATTTCAGTACGTAAAGGGGGCTTGTAAGAAATATGGGAACAGATATTTCAGCAGGGCCTGTTGAAGTAGGACAAGGGGTAATAATTTGAAACTAAAAGGATTGATTTAAATCAAATATAAGGAAGAAAGGCTTTTTGCAATAAGGGTGGTGAAACACTGGCACAGGCTGCCCGGAGAGGTGGTAGATGTCCCATCCCCGACAACATTCAATATCAGGTTAAACAGGGCTCTGAGCAACCTGATCTATTTAAAGATGCCCCTGTCCATGGCAGAGGGGTTAGACTAGACGGCCTTTAAAAGTCCCTTCCAACCCAAAAAGTTCCATGACTCCAAGACTGCTGGCATCCCACCCCCGGGGAACGAGACCTCGGGTGCCTGGGGAGCGCCAGCAGAGAAAGCCGGCTCGGGGGAGCTGAAGCCCCCCCCTGTTTGGTGCATGGCCCCCGCAGCAGCGCGGGGGGAGGATGCCGAGGGCTGGAGAGGCGGCGGGGGCCAGTGCGGCACCGCCAGGGGGCAGGCGGGCTCTGCGGGACCGGGCACCGGCACCGGGCACC